>CM070778.1:20176364-20354462 GCA_036346955.1 Dipus sagitta
CCCAGCAAATTATCACTCATAATTGAAGGTGAAAGGAAAACTTTCCATGATAAAAGCCAGCAATATGATTATATGAGCACTAAGCCAACCCTAAAGAGACTATGACATAGTATTACCCAAATTGAAGAAATTAACATTCACACTCGAGAGTCTACAAAAAGGGAAAATAACAACCATTAGTAAAACAAACATGAAAACCTATAAAGTCCAAGAAAATACAAAACTCCACAAAGACTCTAATTTGACAGGGATTAAAACTCACACCTCACAGTTATAACTCTAAACATCAATGGTCTTAATGTTCCAATCAAAAGACACAGGCAGGATTTGAGAGATGGATAGTGGTTTAGGCACTTCAGAGAAGCCTAAGACCCAGGTTTGATTCTCCAGTACCCATGTAATCCAGCTTCACAAGGTGTTGCATATGTCTGGAGTTTGTTTGCAGTGGCTAGAGGCTTTGGTGTATCCATTCTCTCTCTCTCCACCTCTTTTTTTTCCCTCTCTCTCAAATAAACCACTAATATATATATATATATATATATATATATATATATATATATATATATATATATATTAAAGATAAGCTTAAAAGGTGGATCAGAAAAATGGGCCCATCCATTTTCTGTATGCAGAAAACCCTACTTGCCAATAAAGATAGACACCACCACCTTAGGGTGAAAGAATGGAGACAGGTATTTAAAACTAATGGAAATAAGAAACAAGCAGGGGTGGCTATACTGATTGATATAAGACATAATGTACTTCAAACCAAAGATAATGAAAAGAGATAAAGGAGGCTACTTCATATTCATCAAAGGAACAATGCAACCAAAGAATATTATAATCATAAACCTATGTGCACCAAACACAGGAGCATACAATTTTGTAAAGCAAATTCTATTAGATAATAAAACAGAAATATCCCCCAACCACAATTATAGTAACAGACTTTAATATTCCACTAACATAATTAGACAGATCATCCAAGCAGAAAATTAAACAAGGGAGTTAAACAATACCATTGATCAGATGGACTTAACAGACATCTACTGAATATTCTACCCTAATTCCACAGAATACACATTCTTCTCAGCAGCTCATGAAACCTCCTCTAAAATAGATGATATATTGGGACATAAAGCATGTCTCAACAAATTCAGGGAAATCAGCATAATTGCATGCACCATATCCAAATTTAGTGCAATAAAGCTAGAGATTAGCAACAAAGGAAACAACAAATAAACACATGGAGGCTGAACAACTCACTATTGAGTAATGCATGGGCAGTAGAATAAATCAAAAACAAATTAAGGCTGGGTGTGGTAGTGCAAGCCTTTAATCTTAGTACTTGGGAGGTAGAGATGGGAGGATAGCTATGAGCTTGAGGCCAGCCTGGGACCACATATGAATTTCAGGTCAGCCTGGACTAAAGTGAGACCCAATATCAAAAAAATGCAACTAAAAATTTCTGGAACTGAATGATAATGAAATCTGAACATACCAAAACTTATGGGACATAATTAAGGCAGTCTTAAGAGGGAAGTTTATAATACTACATGCTTTCATTGCAAAAACAGAGAGATCTCAATTCAACAACTTAAGCATCCAGCTGAAGGCACTAGAAAAATTAGGACAATCCAAACCTAATAGTTCAACACATAGGGAAATCATCAAGATAAGGGCAGAAATCAATGAATTAGAAATAAAAAAAAAAGTCAAAAATTGTTGAATCAAAGGGTTGGTTCTTCAAGGAAAAAATAAACAAGATTTATAAACCCTTAGCCAATTTGGTCTAAAGGAAAAAAAGAGAAGCCAGCATTACGTTAATACCAAAACCAGACAGGACACAAGAAAAGAGAACTACAGACTGATATCCCTCATGAAGTTAGACCCGAAAATTCTCAATAAAACTCTTGCAAACTGAATTCAAGAAAACATCAAAAGCATCATCCACCTCAATGAAGTAAGTTTCATACAAGGGATGCAGGGTAGGTTCAACATACACAAATCACTAAAAATGGGCTGTAGAGATGGCTTAGTGGTTAAGGAACTTGTCTGTGAAGCTTTATGAACTGTGGTGCCCCTGTGTCTGTTGTATACAGATTTATGATTGTAATATCCTCTTGATGGATTGTTCCCTGGATAAGTAGGAAGTGGCCTTCTTTGTCTTTTTTGATTAGTTTTGCTTTGAAGTCTATTTTATCTGATATTAATATAGCTATGCCTGCTTGTTTCTTATTCCCATTTTTCTTGGAATATTATTTTCCACCCTTTCACTCAGAGGAGGTGTCTGTCTTTAATGGTGAGGTGGATTTCTTGAAGACAACAGATTGAGGGGTCTAATTTTCTGATCCATCCTGTTAGCTTGGGTCTCTTGATGGGTGAATTAAGGCCATTAATATTTAGGGTAATGACTGTGAGGACTGATTTGATTCCTACCATATTGTGTTAGTATATGTGGTTTGGTATTTTCATGGACTTTGAAGTTTTTTATGTCTTCTCTGAGTTTGGTTATTGTGATCTGCTTTTTGTAGGTATTTGAGTTTGATTATTTGATTCTTCTGTGTGGAGAATTTCCTGAAATACTCTCTGTAGGTTTGGTTTTGTGTTCATGTAATTTTAAAGCTGAGTTTTGTCACGGAAAAATTTTCTTTCACCATCAATTATGAGGGATATTTTTGCTGGTAAATTAGTTTGGGTTGGAAGCCATAGGTTCTTAGACTTTGCAGTGTTTCATTCTGGGGCCTTCTGGCTTTCAAGGTTTTCATTGAGAAGTCTGAAGTAATTCTGATGGGGTTACCTTTAAAAGTGATGTACTGTTTTTCCCTAGCTGCTTTTAGGATTTTCTCTTTGGTGTCAATGTCTAGAGTCTTAATAACAATATGTCTTGGAGAGCTTCTCCTTTGTTCCAATCTGTTTAGAGTTCTGTTCACATCTTGTATCTTGATGGGCCTTTCTTTTGAGAGAGTGGGGAAGTTTTCTTTGATTATTTTGTTAAATAAGTTCTCCATGCATTTAGTCTGAATTTCTTCTCCTTCTGGTATTCCAATGATCCTGATATTAGGACACTCAAGGGTATCAAACAATTCCCTCATGTTCTGTTCACAGAAATTTTTGAACTTATTGAAACTTTTGAACTTTTGAACTGTTTCTTCCATCTTGCCTTCCAGATCAGAGTTTCTATCCTCCACATGGCTGACTCTATTCTTGAGAGCTTCTAGAGAATTCTGGACTTGTTCTATTAGGTTTGCATTTTCTACTACTTTTATATGTATAGTTTCCATCCCTCTGCCAGGCTCCTCTTTCACATAATTTTCTGATTTCCTTGATGCTTCTTGGAATTCATCCTTGCATTTCTTTATGTCTTCATTTCGCATCACCAGCTGATTTTTGAGGCCCTCTTTTTTTCATATCTCTTAACTGTCTTTGAACTCCTTCCATTTTCTTCTCTATTAGATCTAGTCTAGTGATGGCAACAGCCACACGATTATCGGTCCTTTGTTGCTTTTCTGCAAGTTCTAGCAGTAGCTTGGTCAGGGTTGCATTCCTCATTGCTTCATTTTGGGGTTCTGACCCTAATGACTCCTCTATGTTTTGGTTAGAGATGTTCATTGTAGGACTGGGTGATCTAACTGGATTTTCATGCATTTGATTTTTCATGCATTTTATTTCTTTTGCACTGTGGTCTTCCCACCAGAGTGTATGGGGAGGGAGAGTAGGACTGTGGTCTAGATGAGCAGGGGAAGTGGTGCCTCTTGGGGGAGCTGGCCTGGGATAGCTGGCAGGCAAGCAGGTGGGCTGAGTGGACTTGAGTTAACATGTAGGTGGGTGGATCAGCCTGAGCTCAAGCACAGTGAGAAGCTGAAGCAGCCTGAGGCAGATGCCAAACAGCCTGAGCTCCTGCCTGACAGGGGCACCAAAGTTGCCTGAGCTCTCACAGGGTGCCTGCGCTCATGCTAGGAGGGATGCCTAAGCACCAAGCACTGAAACAGCCTAAACTCCTGCGTGGTGGAAAACTGGGACTCAGAAGCAGGGACCATGGCTGTCAGCCAGAGGGGTAGACAGGGAGGGGCTGGCACCTGAGCTGGCACAGACACACAGGCATAGTGAGCCAGAGCTCAGGTGGGCAGGTGGAATGAGCCTGAGCTCGCATGTGATTGGGCAGCGGTTGGAGCAGTAAGTGGGCAAATGGGCAGAGAGAGCAGGCTAAGCTTGCACAAGTGGCACACGTGTGGCAGGCGAATAGAGCCTGAGCTATGGCGGGCCAGTGGGCGGGGCCTGCCCAAGGTCACGCGTGGGTGGGGGTAGCAGGGCCATGGCTCCTGTGCAGTGAGGCGAGTGGAACTATGCTGGCCTGGGTCCCCTTTCCTACAGTAAGTTCAGGAGTAACCTGGAGCTGGGACTCTGTGTAAGGTGGCAGCTTGGGGCAACTGGGGGACTGGTGGGCTACCCGCGAGTGAAGGAATCAGCGGTTCCTTTTTTTTACCCTCTGTGCCCTCCCACTGGCAATCTATTAGAGATTTCTCTACCATAAAAGACCAAGTGAACCCATAATGCCTTGCCTGTCTTTCCCAGGGATGTGCAGCACAGTTAGATGGTCACCATCTTGGCCAGAAGTCCGCATCTGGAATTTGTTTGTAGTGGTTAGAGGTTCTGGTATTGCCATTCTATCTCTTAATTATATAAATAGAATTTTTTATGTTCTTTAAAATAATTTAAAAAATATACTGGAGAAGATAGGTATGGAGGTACTATACATCAACATGGTAAAAGCAATACAACAGATCTAAAGCTTATATCATACAAAATAAGGAAAAACTTGAAGCATTCCCAATAAGGTCTGGAATTAAGCAGTGGTGTCCACTGTCACCACTGCTTTTCATCATAGTGCTTGAACTCTTGGCTCAAGCAATAAGACAAGAGAAGTAAATGAAAGGGATACAAATTGGAAAGGAATAAGTCAAACTAGCTGTTTGTAGATGACATGATTCTATACCTAAGAGATCCAAACAAGTATACCAATAAACTCCTAGAAGTGATATACACTTTCAGCAAAGTGGCAGGAATTAAAATCAACACACAAAAATCACTAGCCTGCCAGATGTGGTGGCACATACCTTTAATCTCAGCACTCGGGAGGCAGAAGTAGGAGGATCACCATGAGTTTCAGGCTACCCTGAGACCACATAGTGAATTTCAGGTCAGCCTGAGCTAGAGTGAAACCCTACCTCAAAAATAAATAAATAAATAAATAAATAAGAATAAAAATAAATAAATAAATCATGAGCCTTCATATAGTTAAATGACAACAATATGGAAATCAAGCCGTTCCCTTTATAATAGTCACACAAAACCAAATGCCTTCGAATCTCCCTAACCAAGGAAGTAGTAGACCTATACAATTAAATCATAA
Organism: Dipus sagitta; assembly: GCA_036346955.1. Classification (NCBI taxonomy): domain Eukaryota; kingdom Metazoa; phylum Chordata; class Mammalia; order Rodentia; family Dipodidae; genus Dipus; species Dipus sagitta. The sequence continues at coordinate 20,181,778 of CM070778.1, forward strand.
GAACACTGAAAAACAACTGAAGGAAGACATGAGAAGATGAAATGACCTTCAATTAACATGGATTGGAAGAATCAATATTGTTAAAATGACTATCCTATCAAAAGTAATATACAGATTCAATGCAATTTCAATAAAAACCCCAGCAACATTCTTCATAGACTTAGAAAAAAAAGTCTCAAAATTCATATGGAAGCAAAAAGGTCCCAGATAGCCAAAAATGTACTCAGCAAAAGGAATACCTCTGTGGTGTCACCATACCTGATTTCAAGCTATACTACAAGGCAATAGTAATAAAAACAGCATAGCACTGGCATAAAAATGGGCACATTGACCACAGGAATAGAATTGAAGATCCAGGTATGAGTTCTATTAAGTCCAGGTGCCTGATCTTTGATAGAGCAGCCAAAAGTGTTCACTGGACCAAAGAGCATCTTCAACAAATGATGCTGGAGAAGCTGTGTAGCCACATGTAGAAGATTGAAATTGGACTCTTTCCTCTCACCTTGCACAAAAAACAATTCCAAATGGATCAAGAGCCTCCATATAAGACCTGAAACTCTAAATTGACTAGAAGCAAAAGTAGGGAGAACACTCCAAGATATAGTCATAGAGAACAAGACTCCAGTGGCTCAGAGATTTAGGCAAACACTCAACAACTAGTACCTCATGAAAATAAAAAGCTGTACAGATAAGCAAACCATCAACAGAGTCAATAGACAACCTACTGAATGGGAGAAAATCTTCACTGACAATACCTCTGACAAAGGTTTAAAATCTAGAATCTACAAAGAACTAAAAAGGAACTAAACAATAAAAAATTAAGTACCCCCTCAAAACATGGGGCATGGAATTGAACAGAGAATTCTCAAAGGAAGGTCATTAAACACCTAAGAAATGTTCAACACCTCTACTCATCAGGGAAATGCAAATTAAAACTACTATGAGATTCCATCTCACTCCAGTCAGAATGGCAGAAAGAGAATGGACACTCCAGGGCCTCCAGCCACTGCAAATGAACTCCAGATGCATGCACCATGTGTGTATCTGGCTTATGTGGGTCCTGGGGAATCAAGCCTCCAGTGGGGGCCATAAGCTTCACAGGCAAGTGCTTAACTTCTAAGCCATCTCTCCAGCCCAGGGTCTTACTTTTTACCTGATGTGAGTAATCAAGTGCTTGAGCAGAAGGCTCTCTTGTTTTGGGAAACTCATAGGTCTCTCTGACCAACAGCTCAATGTGGGGTGTAATCCCCTTCTGGAACTGGGGATTATAAATCAGAGCCAATAGTTTTAGGATTAGATTTTATCCCACCGTCTCCAGGGCTCTTCTGTCCAGACAATCTCCTTACACTCCTATTGAGGGTTGTATGTTTTAGTCTGTATCCAGGAGAAAGATTTCCATGATTCTTTTGTCTTTAGTTTTGTGCATGTCTCCAAAACCCTTCCACCCCTAGCATCTTATCCCTGAGTTGCCTGTTAGGCATGCCTGCAACTCAAGCTATTCCAGGTTAGGAGCCACGTACGGGGTGAACATGTTACATTTGTCTTTCTCTGCATTTCATTTATGGGATTATTTTAATGATTTTTCTCCAATTCTGCCATCCATTTGGTCATGATCTCATTAAGTTTATCTAATAAGCTTATTATGCTTTCATTTTGGGATTCTATTTCTGGTGTATCCTCTATATTTCATTAAGGAATTCCATTGTGGGGCTAAGTATTCTTTGTGGAGATATCTTGGTTTGATTTTTATTTATTTATTTATTTTTGCATTGGGCTTTACCCATCTTGGGGTAGCTGTCTTTGTTTTGTTGAGGAGAAAGCAACTCACGGCTCTTGTAAGATTTTCAGTGAGTGTTCTGTTTTGGTTTGATTCAGACTGGAGTGGAATGACATTGTATCTGCAGGTGCGCAGATTGCGGAGGTCACAAGAAGCTGTGGGTGGTAGCTGGTACAAAGCCCATGGGTGTCTGTGTTGGAGGTCAGAAGGCTCTTCAGCCTGTGATCTCAGCAGTGCCATGCCTGTGAGGATGAGGAGCTACCCTGCAGCATGAGCACTTGCTGCAGCTCCTCCACTGTATCTCAGCTGCACAGGTTGTGGATGCTCCACTGGTATCAACCTGGTGGGCATGTGCCAGCCACTCCCCTACTCCATGCCTGCCCATGGGACCCTGTTGGAGGTCAGGAGGGCCTTCTACTGTGCATTCACAGCAGTGACACCTCTGTGGAGCTCAGGATCAGGTCCACAGCATGAGCCTTTCCCCAGCTCCACCGTTGTCCCCCAGCTGCACGGGCTGTGGAGGCTGTGTTGGAACCACACAGCTGTGAGGAAGTCAGCCACTCCCAAGCCCTGCACCTGACTTCTGGTCCACATAGAAGGACATAAGGATCTATGGATTCAGGGAGTCCCCCTATCCGTGAGCATGCAGAATGGACTACTTACCAGTGCCAGCTGCAGCTTGAGCCTTGGCACCAGCCTGGTTCTTGCACTGTGTGTATCAGGCTTGTTTCTCCCCAGGGCATGCCATTGCTCCATGGGATGGTTCCTGTCTGAGAGGACTGGGTTTTGAGGAAGGCTGATCACCTGCCCACCCCGCCATCCTGTCTGAACTCAGTGGGAGTCAGGCAGGCTCCAGCCCACCCCATGTGGGAGAAATTGGGTTCCTGCTTTTGCAGCCTGGCTGTGCTGCAGAATATGTAGGAATTGGCAGATTCCTGATTGTGTCCCTCTGCACCCACCCAGTTGGAGGGTCTGTTAGGTCTCTTCTGGTACTGGAGGTCCTCAAATCTTGTCTTCTTTCAGTTCTGGAGTTCTAGTGTGGTAACAAATCCACCATCTTAACCAGGTCAGCTTTTAACTTTCATGTAACATTATTAATAAAGATTTGGGATTATTTTCCATGCTAGTGAAGTCCTTTTCTCAGAAAATCCTTATGTATGCTTATATCTTGAAGTACTTTCCTTGTTTTCCTCTAGCAGTTTCAAAGTTTCAGGTCTTACATCAACGTCTTTGATCTATTTTCAATTGAATTTTGTGCAGGTTTAAAGGTAGAAATCTGGTTTCATTCTTCTACATGTGGAAATTGAGTTTTCCCAGCACCACATGTTGAAGACTGTCTAGCTCCATCATATGTTTTTGTCTTCATTGTCAAAAATTAGGTGGCTGTAGCTCTTTGGGTTTATTTCTGGGTCTGTTCCTATTCTATTGGTCTACATTCTGTTTTTATGCCACTACCATGCTGTTTTGGTTTCTATGGCTCTGTAATAAAATTTGAGGTCAGGTATTGTGCAACCTTTAGCCTTGCTCTTTATGCTGAGGATTTAATTGGCTATTTGTGTCTTTTGTGCTTCTATATTGTGTTTAGAATTTTATCTAGTTCTATTAAAAATACTGTGGGAGGTGTAACCTATTCTTGTCTTCTCATGGGCAGAAGCTCTCTATTTTCAACTAATTCCTTCACTTAATCTCATGAAATCTTTCTAAACTTTACCCTCTGGTCTTTGGATCTAAATTTTCTGAGTTCATAAGACAAGAATCTAGAGATACCCCAAAATTCCCATATCATATTGGTGTGTTGGCTGAGAACCCCAATTCCTGAATTATATTGGAGCATTGGCTGGGAAATCAGAGGATAAATGTTGTGCTGCCTTTCTCATGGCAGGATGCATGATCTGTTTGATCTCCTATTTCTCCATCTTCTCGGCAAATCACTTTTTTTTTCCTGCTTGGGAACTCAGCACAGTTAAAACTTGGTAGACTTGGGAATTTTCTGTGGGAAACATATATTTAAACTTTCTGTTTTCTCTCCCCCCAACTTGTAGAGCCAATGGTAAAATGTAAATGCTGTGTTTGGAATATTGACACAGTTTGTCCAGATATATCTTTGTGTTTGCTCTGTGAAACACTGACTGAGTTTTAAATGCTAATACCTACAGATACTTTTTGGTTTCCATACTGCATGCAGTAAATTACACTATGGATTTCTTAATCCAAGTAACCCAATTGATCTAAAAGAGAATTTATCCTGAGTGTTATTGTGCTTGTATACGCCAGATGATTTTTTTTTTTTCTGGCCTGTACTGATTTAATGGTTGAGATACTTTTTAAGAGGCTAAATCTGTGAAGGCATGGCTGAGACATGCCATAAACAAGCTCCAAAAAAACAGGATCAGTCATAGAACCTGTACAGGCGGGCTTTGATCAACCAGGGAAAATGCAGGAGGCCTATTATTTAGGGTCACATTAGTAAGCAACTAATCCTATACTTCAGGCTTATTTCATGTCCCACTGGTAAGAGACCAAACCCACAGACTCTGGGCTTCCTTAGGAAAGTGTCTTGTGTATAAATTTTTTGCTCTAAAATTTTATATCACCTCAGAACTCTTGGATGTCATGACACAACATGTGCTGACCTCTGGCTGGAAGAATGATCTTAAGGCTCTAAAGAACTTGCTTTTCTTTTTAATAAAACCTTTTTATAGAACTTTTTAATAAAAGTGCCACACATGGCTATTGAAACTTTAAATAAGGATCAACACATCCAGATTCTGACTCTATTTTCTTTTTCTATGTTGAAAACTGGTGGTTAGCTGGATTCTGAGAGGGTGAAAACCCCTGGTTTCAGGCTACCAAGCAGTTTAGGGAATTACTGGGAGTCACAGGATGCCACTGAGTGTGGCTTATGCCTTTGACCCCAGCACTCAACAAAAACAGAAGAATCAGAAGGTTGAGGCCAGCCTGTCTCTAAGCAATGACAACAGAAGTGATCTTAATCCCTGAAGCTACCAAATTAGCTTTGAGGATACTTCTCATGATGTCTTAAAACAGATGTCAGGACTTTATTCTGCTTTAGTTGCTTTAAAATATTTTTAATATTTATTTATTTATTTGAAGCAGAGAGAGAATCAGAGGAAGAGAGATAGAGAGAATGGGCACACCAGGGCCAAACAAATTCCAGACATATGTGCCACCTTGTGCATCTGGCTTACCTGGGTCCTGGGGGATTGAACCTGGGTCCTTTGGCTTTGCAGGCAAGCCCCTTAACCACTAAGCCATCCCTTGAGCTCTATTTATAACAGAAGGGGAGAGGGAGGCAGAGAGAAAGAGAGTAAGAGGGAGAAAATTTGTGCACCAGGGCCTCCAGCCACTGCAGTCGAACTCCAGATATGTGTGCCACCTTGTGTGCATGTGCAACCTTGTTTGCTTTGTCACCTTGTGTATCTGGCTTATGTGGGACCTGGAGAGTCAAACATGGGTCCTAAGGCTTGGTAGGCAAATGCCTTATCCACTAAGACATCTCTCCAGCCCCCTTTAGTTGCTTTTTTAATTTTAATTTTTTTATTGACAGCTTCCATAACTGTAGACAATATCCCATGGTAATTCCCTCCTCCCACTTTCCCCTTTGAAACTCCACTCTCCATCACATTCCCTCCCCCTCTCAATCAGTCTCTCTTTTATTTTGATGCAATGATCTTTACCTCATATTTTGATGGTCTTGTGTAGGTATTGTCAGGCACTGTATGGTCATGAATATTCAGGCAATTTTGTATCTGGAAGAGCATGTTATAAGGATTCCTACCCTTCCTTTGGCTCTTACACTCTTTCTGCCACCTCTTTCACAGTGGACCCTGAGCCTTGGAAGGTGTGATAGAGATATTGCAATGCTGGGCACTCCTCTGTCACTTCTTCTCAGCACCATGGTGCCTTCTGAGTCAATCCAAGGTCCCTGCCATTTGAAAAGAGAAGCTTCTCTAACCAGAAGTGGGAGTGCCATTAATATATGGGTATGAACATTAAGAGAAGTGCTTACTGGGCACTTTGGTGAGTATAGTATATACATTTAGCCAGACAGCAGCAGACATTACACCCCTAGGGCTCATGACTACCCCTGTTGTAGGCTTTCAGTATCAAGGATGTATTCCCTCCCATGGAGCAGGCCTCCAATAGTCCAATTAGAGAGCGGTTAGTTTCCCCCATAAGAGACATGCCAGTATTGTACCTGTTGGCTCATTTGGCCTGGCTGGCAAAATTTAAGGCTTGAAGTGTCCACTGTTGAGTATCTTCACTGGTGGTTTCTGTCTTTCCCATTGAACTCCATGTAGCATGGCTTTTTTCAGCTTTCTGTCAGCTGGTCTACGTGGAGGAGGTTACAGTTCAACTCTAGCAAGATTTTCCCGTGTCCTTGCAGCTGAAATATGTGGAGTCTCTGGCAATAGGGTTTTACCATATATTCCTTGTGGGGAACCAAAGGCCTCAGCAATGGCCTGTAATGTTTTGGGGGCATCAGGGACCTCCCTGGCCCACAACTCACAGGAAGGTATCTCATCCCTGGTACTGAAAATTTTCTAGTGATGATCTATGGCTTCTGAGTGTTCCATTGCCCCCAAAAAGTAGGTTTCCATATGACTTATTTATATCCTCTTAGATTTTGATTAGCCCTCCTTCCTCCTTTCCTTATTCACCCTCTTCCCCTGACCTCACTTAGGCCTTTTAACCTACTACTGAGTTTTATTCCTACTCACATAGAAGTCCATCATTTGTATCTAGGATCCACATATGAGAGGAACATGTCATGTTTGGCTTTCTGAGCCTGGGTTACCTCACTAAGTATAATCCTTTCCAGATCCATCTATTTTCCTGCAAATTTCATAACTTCAGTTTTCTTTACCACTCAGTAGAACGCCATTGTGTAAATGTGCCACATCTTCATCATCCATTCATCAGTTGAGGGACATCTAGGCTGGTTCCATTTCCTAGCTATTGTGAATAGAGTGGCAATGAACATGGTTGAGCAAGTATCTCTAAGGTAGTGAAATGAGTCCTTAGGATATATGCCTAGGAGTGGTTTAGCTGGGTCATATAGTAGATCTATTTTTAGCTGTCTTAGGAACCTCCACACTGATTTCCACAATGGCTGGACCAGATTGCATTCCCACCAACAGTGTAGAAGGGTTCCTCTTTTTCCACATCCCCACCAGCATTTATGGTCATTTGTTTTCATGATGGTAGCCAATCTGACAGGATTGAGGTGAAATCTCAAGGTAGTTGTAATCTGCATTTCCCTGATGACTAGGGATGTAGAAAACTTTTTTAGATGTTTATATGATATCTGTGTTTCTTCTTTTGAGAACTCTCTATTTAGTTCCATAGCCCATTTTTTAAAAATTTTTTGTTTATTTTTATTTATTTATTTGAGAGTGACAGACAGAGAAAGAGGCAGACAGAGAGATAGAATGGGTGTGCCAGGGCTTCCAGCCACTGCAGACGAATCCCAGATGTGTGTGCCCCCTTGTGTATCTTGCTAACATGGGTCCTGGGGAATCAAGCCTCGATCCGAGGTCCTTAGGATTCACAGGCAAGTGCTTAACCACTAAGCCATCTCTCCAGCCCCCACCAGCCTTTGAGTTCTTTATATATACTAGATATTAATCCTCTGTCAGATGATTGCTGGAAAAAATTTCTCCCCTTCTGTAGGTTGCCTCTTTGCTCTATTCCCAGTATCCTTTGCCATACAAAAGCTTTGAAATTTCATGAGGTCCAAGCAGTTGAACTGTGGTTTTATTTCCTGAGCAACAGGAGTTTTATATTCAGAAACTCTTTGATAATACCAATGTGTTGAAGGGTTTCCTGTACTTTTTCCTCTAGTACTTTCAGAGTTTCAGGTCTGATATTAAGGTCTTTGATCCATTTGGACTTAATTCTTGTGCACGGAGAGATATAAGGATCTACTTTCATCCTACTACAGATGCATATCCAGTTTTCCCAGCACCATTTGCTGAATAGGCTGTCTTTTCTCCATTGAGTATTTTTGGCATTTTTGTTGAAGATCAGGTGTCTATAGCTATCTGGACTTACACCTGGGTCCTCTATTCTGTTCCCTTGATGTATTTATCTGTTTTTGTGCCATTACCATGCTGTGTTTGTTACTATGGCTCTGTAATAAAGCTTAAAATCAGGTAAGATGATACCACTGGCCTTATTTTTGTTGTACAATATTGTTTTAGATATTTGAGGTTTTTTGTGTTTCCAAATGAATTTTTGGATTTTTTATATTTCCATGAAGAATGCCATTGGAATTTTGATGGGGATTGCATTAAATGTGTAGATTGCTTTTGGTAAGATTGCCATTTTCACAATATTGATTGTTCTGATCCACAAACAAGGGTTGTCTTTCCATTACCTTGTATCTTCTGCAATTTCTTACTTGAGTGTTTTATAGTTTTCATTGTAGAGATCTTTCACTTTCTTGGTTAGGTTTATTCCAAGTTACTGTATTTGTTTTGTTTTTTTTTTTCATATAATTTTATTAGTTATATACACAATGTATACAGTCATTTTGGTGCCATCGTTAGCCTCCTCATTGTCCTCCCCCTTCAGCAGGGACCCTCCTGGTTGTGGAATATGGGTTGTGCATTGTGGGGTTAGCCATAAGTTATGGGTAAGAGGCAGTGTCTCTGTGTGTAATAACCCAATGTGTGGCTCTAACATTCTTTCTGCCCCTCTTCTGCAAATCTCCATGAGCCATGTTGGGTTCATTTTAGGTCTGCTTCAGTGATGAGGTCTTAGCAATCTCTGTGTCTCTGGATATCTGGTTTAGTATGAGTTGAGTGTTCTCTCTGCTTATCTCCTTGTGCTGGTACCAGGTTCACCAAGCAAGCAGAACTCTTGCTTATTTTCTCAATTACTCTTTGCTACAGCTGGGGCCCTTTTGAGGTATGATTGGGTGGTTCTCTCCTTAGGATCTGTTTCTATCTGAAAAAGAGAATCAAATTCTCCAATGGAGTATAAATTTGCACCAGATAAACGGAATAACCATTGTTTTTTTTTGTTTTTGTTTTTTTTTTTTAGAGAGAGAATTTAATAGGTGTAGGCCCTCTTGTAGCCCACGATTGGTAGGAGCTTGATAATGGAGAGCGGGCTCATTTTTGGACATGGTTCTGATTTATTTCCCAAGCTATGGGTTCCACTTCACTGAGCAGATCAGTTCGCCGAATCAAGTCCAATTGGTTTCCCACCATGACTGTGTGCTACTATTGCAGTTGTGTGAGCATCACATCAGGTTGTTGCAGCTGAGTAGCTTAAACCATGAGTTTCTTGAACAGATGTTGGTCCTTTTTCCCCAGTCACTCATGTAGCACATTCTGGTACTAGATGAGCTAACTGGGGACTGACTCTCTTCCAGCTTCCAGCCTGGTCACTCCATGTTCCATACTATCATAATATCATGTCTTCAGCATTATGGTCTTGCCAGTAACCTTTGGTAGGTCATCAAGTACTCTGACAGAAATCTTTTGAGATTTCTTTTGAGAAATGTTGTAGGTCTCTCTGATCAACAACTCACTGTGGATGTTAGCCACATGCTGCTACTGGGAGTTACAGGTCAGCACCAAATAAAAGAAGGAAGAAAACGATAGGTAATATGTAAGAGATAGAGAGAAGGGGGAGAGGAGAGGAGAGAGAGAGAGAGATAGACAGGAGAAGATTAAGGTTATTCTTCATTATGCCCTCTCCAGGGCCTTGTGATTCAGCTGTTCCCTCTACGGGCTTGATGAAGGTTCAACCATTTAGTCTGTCTTTTAGGATGTAGAATTTTATGGTTCCATTGCCATTTGGGTCTAGTTTTATGTCCTCCCCTTACCCTTCCCTCCCGCCCACCTACCCTGTTGTCTGGTCCTCAAGATGCTTATTAGGTATGTCAGTATCTCAGGTAGATTCAGATTAGGAGCCACAGACAAGTGAGACTATGTGACGATTATATTTCTGTGAGTGGGTGAATTCACTGAAAATTATCTGTTCCAGGCTTGACCATTTTTATTTAAATTTTGTTGTGTCATTTTTCCTTACTGGTGTGTAGAATTCCATGAGATAGATATACCACATCTTGGTTATCCATTTGTCTAATGATGGACATCTGGGTTGAGTCCAGTTCTTAGCTATTATGAATTGAGCAGCTATAAACATGGTTAAGCAAATCTCTCTGAACTGAGGCATGGAGCTTTTGGGGTAAATGCCCAGTAAGGGAATAACTGGGTCTGTTGGTAACTCTATAGTCAATCTTTTTAGGAGCCTCTGTATTGCTTTCCATAGTGGTTGTACGATCTTATATTCCCACTAACAGTGAATGAGGGTTCCTATTTTTCCACATCCTTGCCAGCATTTGTTTTCATTTGATTTTTCAATGTTTGCTGTCCTTACTGGGGTAAGGTGGAATCTCATAGTTATTTTAATTTCCATTTACCTGATGATTAGGGATGATGAATGTGTTGTTCAGTCTCCAGTTGCTCGTGGAGTTCATGATATGTCTCTTGTTTTAAATATGTAGCTTCAAGGAAATGTTATTTGATATGATACAGGAAATTACTTCCATTTTCCTGAATTTATTGAGGCATGTTTTATGGCATAATATACGGTCTATTTTGGTAAAGGTTCTGTGGGCTTCTGAGAAGAATGTGTATGTAGAATTGGGGTATAAAGTTCTCTAGATGTTTGTTAGGTCTAATTGATATATGGTGATGTTAAGTGCTATTATTTCCCTGTAGATTTTCTGCTTGGATGATCTATTGATCCTCATACAGCATTGCCGTCTTCAACTATGATGGTGTTGGTGTTTTTTCTGTTTTGTTGTCAAGTAGGTTTTGTTTTATAAATTGTGGTGCACCTGTGTTTGGTGCATATGGATTTATGATTGTGATGTCCTCATGGTGGATTTTTCCCTTGATAAGTAAGAAATTGCCTTCTTTTTCCTTTTTGATTACTTTTGATTTAAATTCTATTTTATCAGCTATTAAAATAGCAACACCTGATTGTTTCTTATTTCCATTTGCTTGGAATACCATTTTCCATCCTTCCACCCTGAGGAGGTGTCTGTCTTCAGTGGTGAGGTGGGTTTCTTGAAGACAGCAGATAGAAGGGTCCAGTTTTCTGAGCCATGCTGTTAACTTGTGTCTTTTGATGTGTGAGTTAAGACTGTTAATATTTAAGGTTATAACTGTGAGGTTTGATTTAATCCCTGCCATGATGGGGTGCTTTATGGGGTTTGGTGCTTTCTTGGGCTTTGTACTCTTCTGAGACTGCTTTACTTTTGCTTATTTGATCTTGTAAGATATTGAGATTGTTTTTTTGACTTTTCTGTGTGGAGTATTCCCTGAATTATTCTCTGGATGTTTGGCTTTGTGGTCATGTAGTCATAGAGTTGACTATTTCCATGGAATGTTTTCCTTTCACCATCTATTATGAGGGATATTTTTGCTGGGTACAGTAGTTTGGGTTGGAAGCCATATTTTGAAGTGTTCCATTCCAGGTCCTTTTAGTTTTCAGGGTTTCCATGGAGAAATCTGAGGTAATTATGATGGAATTGCCTTTGTATGTAGTGAATATTTCCTCTGTTGCTTCTTTTAGTACTCTCTTTTTGTTTACATTGTTACGAATTTAACTATGGAGAACTTCCAGTTAAGATGGTGGTGTAGGTACCACGCAAAAGCAGCCTGGGGGGAAAAAGCCAAAAAAAAAAAAAAAAATAGCAAAATACACACGTTTACTAAAAAGTGAGGTGTATAGGAAATTGAAATGGCAGCAGAGAAGTAGGAGAGATCCAGAGCATCCAGAGCCCCACACAGGCCGGCAGAAGTGGATCCTGCAGGCCCACAAGACCTCAGCAGTGGTGTGCCAGCCAGCTGCCAGGCTCAGCTTGAGCCACAGGAAAAGCCAGGTGAGGGGATTTTCCACTCATGCCGGACCTCTCCACAAACTCAAGAAACGTGAAGGCAGAACGACAGTGAACAACTGAGGAGCAGATCACAAGGTAGAAGAACACATGGAACAGCTAGAGGGCAGCCTCCCCTCCCCCAGCGCCACTGCCCAGCTCCAGTGAACAGAGCAGCAGTCCAGGGACCCAGCCACACCTACTTGAACCAACAGTGGGACTCAAGCAGGAGCTCAGTATAACTGAGACCAAAATCATCCCAAAAGGTAACTGGGATTACAGCAGCTCAGTACCCACCTAACAAACCTGGTATATAGGTCTGAACCAGAAGTGCTAATTGCACCTCACATATAAAGATAAATTATATGTTAAATCTGATGGATGGTCAGATTTGCAATTCTTAAATAAGATGTATTTTAGGCTTGTTATTTGTTGCTTCTCGATTTATAGTGGCTTTGTTTCCTCTTCTTTTATACATTAGGAAAGGGTCTCACCTGGTCACAAGCTGACTTGGAACCCTCTACAGACCAGAAATCTTAGCCTCGTTGTTGTCAGGATTAAGGGAGTGGGTGAGGCACCACACAGCCTAAGGGACAGACAAAGGATCTGGTTGTCATAATACATACTCTTGGATAAATACTCTGTGCTGTCATTGAAAGTGTACATTGTTTAGTTAAATTTTAGAAACTATTTATATTTGGTTCCCCTCAGCCTACTTGAATACTCTCATAGCAGACAAACCCAAAACCTAGGGTCACTTTTGTACATACTCTGAGAATCTTGAGAGCCACACCATGACAAAAGGAAGCTAAAGGAGTATTTGAAGACAAAACCAGCTCTACAGAAAATACTTGAAAGAATCGTCCATGCTGAAGAAAAAGAAAAGCACATGTATAAGGAACCAGTAAAAAACAAACAACACTCAAATAGTACTTAACACAAGAGAGTAAAGTTAAAACTGGAAGAACTACAAAAAAATGGCAAAAATGAATACACCTTTCAATAATATCTCTTAATATCAACAGCCTCAATGCCCCAAACAAAAGACATAGGTTTGCAGACTGGGTTAAAAAGCAGGATCTTTCAATTTGTTGCCTCCAAGAACCCCACCTTTCTGCAAAGGATGGGCATTATCTTAGGGTGAAAGGTTGGAAAACAGTGTTTCAAGCAAATGGGCCTAGAAAACAAGCAGGGGTTGCTATCCTAATATCTGACAAGGTAGACTTCAGTCCAACATTATTTAAGAAAGATAAGGAAGGCCACTTTATATTGATTAAAGGCACCCTGTAACAGGAGGACATTACAATCCTAAACATATATGCACCTAACATGGGGCCCCCAAATTCATCAAACAAATGCTATTAGAACTAAGGTAACAGATGATACCAAACACACTGCTAGTGGGTGACTTCAACACCCCACTCTCACCAACTGACAGGTCATCCAAGGAAAAAATAAACAGAGAGGCATCTGGACTAAATGAGGTCATAGGAGGAATGGACGTAACAGATATATACAGGACATTCCATCCAAATGCTGCAGAATATACATTCTTTTCAGCAGCACATGGAACATTCTCTAAAATAGACCATATATTAGGACACAAAGCAAATGTTAACAAATATAGGAAAATTGAAATAATTCCTTGCATTCTATCTGACCACAATGGAATCAAACTACAAATCAATAGCAAGAAAGGCTATAGATCATACACAAAATCATGGAAATTAAGCAACACACTACTAAATGATGAATGGGTCAATGAAGAAATCAAGAAGGAAATCAAAAAAATTTCTTAGAGTCAAATGATAATGAGAACACAACATACCGAAATCTCTGAGACACAATGAAGGCATTGCTTAGAGGTAAATTTATAGCTTTAAGTGCCTATATTAAGAAATTAGAAAAGTCACAAGTAAACAACCTAATGCTTCACCTTAAAGCCTTGGAAAACAAAGAGCAAGGCAAAGCAAAAATCAGTAGATGGGAAGAAATAATAAAGATTAGGGCAGAAATTAATGAAATAGAAACCAAAAAAAAAATTCCAAAGAATCAATGAAACAAAGAGTTTGTTCTTTGAAAGGATAAGCAAGATTGATAAACCCTTAGCAAATCTGACAAAAAGAGAGAAGAGACACAAATTAATAAAATTAGAGATGAAAAAGGTAACATCACAACAGATTCAAGAAATCATAGGGACCTACTATAAAAGCATATACTACACAAAGTATGAAAATCTGAAAGAAATGGATGATTTCCTTGATTCATATGCCTACCTAAATTAAATCAAGATGAGATTAATCACTTAAATAGACCTATAACAATCATGGAGATCCAAGCAGTTATCAAAAATCTCCCAACTAAAAAAAAGCCCAGGTCCATATGGATTCACTACTGAATTTTACCAGACTTCAGGGAAGAACTAAGCTTTTCAATAAAATAGAAAAAGAAGGAATCCTACCAAACTCCTTCTTTGAAGCCAGCATCACCCTGATACCAAAACCAGGCAAGATAGGACACAAAAAGCAAATTACAGACCAATCTTCCTCATGAACATAGATGCAAAAATTCTCAACAAAATATTGGCAAACAGAATACAAGAATATATCAGAAAGATCATTCACCCTGACCAAGTAGGCTTTATCCCAGAGATGCAGGGATGGTTCAACATACGCAAATCTATAAATGTTATACATTATATAAATAGACTGAAGGACAAAAATCACATGATCATTTCATTAGGCTCAGATAAAGCATTTGACAAAATCCAACATTGCTTCATGATAAAAGTCCTACAGAGACTGGGAATAGAAGGAACATATCTCAATATAATAAAGGCTACTTATGATAAGCCTACAGCCAACATATTACTAAATGGGGAAAAACTGGAAGTTTTTCCACTAAAATCAGGAACCACACAAAGGTGTCCACTGTACCCACTTTTATTTAATATAGTACTGGAAGTCTTAGCCATAGCAATAAGGCAAGAGACACACATAAAAGGAATACAAATTGGAAAGGAAGAGATCATGTTACCATTATTTGCAGATGACATGATTCTATATATAAAGGACCCTAAAGACTCTACCAGGAAACTGTTAGAGCTGATAAACACCTACAGCCATGTGGCAGGATGCAAAATAAATACACAGAAATCAGTAGCCTTCCTATATGCTAACAACAAACACACAGAGTATGAAATCAGACAATCACTGCCATTCACAATTGCATCAAAGAAAATAAAGTACCCTGGAATAAACCTAACCAAGGAAGTAAAAGATCTCTACAATGAAAACTATAAAACACTGAAGCAACAAATTGCAAAAGACGCTAGGAAATGGAAAAACATCCCTTGTTCCTGGATTGGAAGAATCAATATTGTGAGAGTGGCAATGTTACCAAAAGCAATCTACACATTTAATGCAATCTCCATCAAAATTCCAAAGGCGTTTTTCACGGAAATAGGAAAAACAATCCAAAAATTCATTTGGAATCACAAAAAACCCTCAAATATCTAAAATAATACTGATAGAGGATTAATATCTAAGATATAAAAAGAACTCTGAAAGTTAAATAATAAGAAATGAAACAAACCAATTAAAAAATGGGCTATGGAGCTAAATAGAGAGTTCTGCAAAGAAGAAATATGGATGGCTTATAAGCATCTAAAAACATGTTCCATATCCCTAGTCATCAGGGAAATGCAGATTAAAACTACATTGAGATTCCATCTCATTCCTGTCAGATTGGCTACCATCATGAAAACAAATGATCATAAATGCTGGTGGAGATATGGAAAAAGAGGGACCCTTCTACACTGTTGGTGGGAATGCAATCTGGTCCAGCCATTGTGGAAATCAGTGTGGAGGTTCCTAAAACAGCTATATATCCTAAGGACTCATCTCATTTCCTTAGAAGTATGTGCCTAACCATGTTTATGGCTACTCAATTCATAATAGCTGGGAAATGGAACCAGCCTAGATGTCCCTCAACTGATGAGTGGATAATGAAGATATGGCCCATTTATACAATGGAGTTCTACTCAGTGGTAAAGAAAAATGAAAGTTATGCAATTTGCAGGAAAATGGATGAATCTGGAAAGGATTATACTAAGTGAGGTACCCCAGGCCCAGAAAGCCAAGTGCCACATGTTTTCTCTGATATGTGGATCCCAGCTACAGATTATTGGGCTTCTGTGTGAGAAGGAAAAATCTCAGTAGCAGAGGCCAGTAAGCTAAACAAAAAGAGATATAAAGGGAAGAGAAAAGAAGGGAGGAGGGCACTTAATAGGTTGGTATTATATATATGTATGTAGACAAATAGATTAATGGGGTGAAAAGGCCCAAAATGAGGTCAGGGAAGAGATTGCATAAAGTAAAGGTGGAAGGAGGGCTAATCCAAATCTAAGAGGATATAAATAAATGATATGAAATCCTCTGGTTTTGGACAACGGAACACTCAGGAGCCATAGATCATTGCTAGAAAATTTTCAGTGCCAGGGATGGAATACCTTCCAGTGAGTTGCTGGCCAGGGAGGTCCCTGATGCCCCCAAAACATTATAGGCCATTGCCAAGGACCTTGGTTTCCCACCAGGAATAGATGGTAAGACCCTATTGCTGAAGATTCTACATACTTGGGCTGCAAGGCCACTGAGAAATCCTGCTGGAACTGAGCTGATAACCTCATCCATGTAGACCAGCTGATAGAAAGCTAGAAGCAGCCATTATACATGCAGTTCAATGGGAGAAAGAGATACCACCAGTGAAGATACTCAACAGTGGACACTGCAAGTGTTATAATTGGCCAGCCAGGCCAAATGAGCCAACGGGTGCAATAATGGCACGTCTATCATGGTGGAAACCAACTGCCTTCCAATTGGACTGGAGGCCTGCTCCATGGGAGGGAATACATCCCTGATACTGAAAATTTAAAACAGGGGTAGTCATGAGCCCTAGGGGTGATGTGTGGATAAATGTATATACTATGCCTATCAAACTGTCCAGTACGCACTTCTGTTAATATTCATATCCTTATATTAATGCTACTCTCACTTTGGGTTGAGAATATTCTCTTTTCAGATGGCAGTGACCTTGGGACAACTCAGAAGGTATCATAGTGCTGGAAAGAAGTGATTGGAGTACTGAGTAACATGTCAATCACACCTTTCAAGGCTCAGGGTCCAATGAGGAAGAGGTGGTGGAAAGAATGTAAGAGCCAAAAGAAGGGTAGGACTCCTTACAGCGTGCTCCCTCCAGACATAAAATGGCCTGGATATCCATGACCTCATAGTGCCTGACACTACCTACACAAGACCATCATAAGAGGAGGAAAAGATCATGACATCAAAATAAAAGAGAGACTGATTGAGATGGGGAGGGGATATGATGGAGAATGGAGTTTCAAAGGGGAAAGTGGGGGGATGGAATGTATTACCTTGGGATATTTATTATAATCATGGAAAGTGTTAATAAAAATTGAGAAAAAAATAAAATAAAATTTAACTATGATATGCCTTAGAGAATTTTTTTTTAATCTTGTCTGTTTGTTGTTCTATGGGCTTCTTGTATCTGGATAGGCCTTTCTTTTGTGAGACTGGAAAATTTTTCTTCAATAATTTTGTTGAATATGTTTCTATGCCTCTGGCCTGGATTTCTTCTCCTTCTGGTATACCCACAATCCAGATATTATAGGGTCATTTTATGGTATCCCTCATTTCCCTCGTATTCTGTTTAGATTATTTTTTTGAACTTCGGTAGTTTTGGCACTCCTGTTCAATTTTTTCTGTCGTGTCTTCCAGTTCAGAGGTTCTGTCTTCCACATGCATGAGCCTGTTTGTGAGGTGTTCTAGAGAGGTTTTTCAAAGCTCTATTTGATTTTTGTTTGCTGTTGTGCTATTTTGCATTGTATCCTTCTCTTTTTTGAGGTATGATTTCAGTTTGAGGTCTGCTTTTCTTTATGCTTCCTGCAAATAATTCTTGCATTTGATCATGTCTTCATTAAGCTTAATCAACTGGTTATTGAGATCCTCTATTTGTTGACTTACCTTCAATTCATTTATATCTCTTTTGAGGATTCTCTTGTTTTCTTCAATTAAGTTAAATCTAGTGACAAAAACTGAGGGCTCTAAGAGATGATTCTTCTCAATTTCATTTATGTTATTGTTAGTTTTTTGATGTTTTGCTTCCAGTTCAGTAATTGTTTTCATCTGGGTCACACTGCTTCTTGTATTTTAATTTTGGAATTCAAGTTCTGCTGTTTTCTCTATGATTTCATTGGAGGTTTCCATTTTGGGACTAGGCCTCCTTGGTATAGATCTCTCAATATTCTGACTTTTTCTTTCTTTCTTTCTTTTTTTTTTTTTTTTTTTTTTTTTTTTTTTTGCATTATGGTGTACCCATCTCAGGGAAAAGTTTTATTTTATTGAGGAGGAAGCAAGTATTTGTCCTTGTAGGAACTCCAGTGAGTGTTCTGTTTTAAATGTGAACCAGGTTGGTGTGTGATAGGGTTATAACCACAGTTTAGCAGATTGTGGAGATTGCAAGTACATCAAAGGTATCTGGGTAACTGGGAGGTGGAGAACTGGTAGTTCTGGCCTACTCACTCCACTTGAATACACTTTTAAGCATAAAAGGACTAGGGTTTGGGGACCCAGGAGCCAGGAATCTGGGGAGTCAAGGCCAAAAGGCCAGGTCCCACAGTCACGTGTGCACCCTCTGACTCAGTGGAATAGGGATTTGGGGACCCAGCAGGTGGTCAATCAAGAAACATGAGCAAAATGCCTGCTTCCACAACACACACACAGAGACCAGGTCATCCCCAAGCCAACAGCAGGGGTACAAGGACCAGGGAAATGAGAGGTATGGAAGGAACTGGGAGCTCTAACCTATAAATTGTGTCTGGTCTGGATGTTCATCTCAGAAATGTGGAGCTGACTACAGCACAAAGCAAGGCTCAGGGCTGGGGAGATGGCCTAGTGGTTAAGCACTTGCCTGTGAAGCCTAAGGACCCCAGTTCAAGGCTCGATTCCCCAGGACCCACGTTAGCCAGATGCACAAGGGGGTGCATGTGTCTGGAGTGCGTTTGCAGTGGCTGGAAGCCCTGGTGATCCCATTCTGTCTCTTTCTCTCTGTCTGCCTCTTTCTCTCTGTGTGTAACTCTCAAATAAATAAATAAAAATGAACAAAAAATTAAAAAAAAAAACAAAGCAAGGCTCAACAAGTGCAAAAAATTAATTAATTCATTGTCTCATGAGAGCAGAATGGAATAAATATAAAAATCAAAAGCAAGAGAAATTTATAAAATACATAAATATATGGAGATTGACAATGTACTTTTGAATGAACAGTGGTTCACTGAAAAAAATCAAGTAAATTAAAAAAATTCTAGAATCAAGCCAGGTGTGGTGGTGCATGCCTTTAATCCCAGCACTCAGAAGGTAGAGGTAAGAGTATTGCCATGAGTTTGAGGCCTCCCTGAAACCCCATCGCGAATTCCAGGTAAGCCTGGGCTACAGTGAGAGCCTACCTTGAAACCACCCCCCACAAAAAAATTGAATCAAATGAGAATAAAAACACAATCTATCTGGTCCTCTTGGATGTAGTCCAAACAGCTTGATGAGGAAGGTTAATAGAAATAAGTGTTCACATTAAAAATCTAGAAAGTGGCTGGGGAGATGGATCAGTGGTTAAAGCACTTGCTTGCACAGCCTGACTGCCTATGTTTGATTCCCTAGTAACTACATAAAACCAGTGGTACATGAATCTGGATTTTGTTTCCTGTGGCAAAAGGCCTTGGTGTGTCCATTATTTCCCTCTTATCTCTCTCCCTCTCTCTGCTTTTGAATAGATAAAAAATATTTTTAAAAAATCTACAGAGGGGCTGGAGAAATGGCTCAGTGATTAAGTCATTTTTCTGCAAAGCCAAAGGACCCAGGTTCAGTTCCCTAGGACCAATGTAAGCCCGATACACAATGTGGCACATGCATCTGGAGTTCATTTGCAGTGGCTGGAGACCCTGGCATGCCCATTCTCTGTCTGCCTGCCTCTTCTCTCTCTCTCTCTTTCCATGAAAATAAATAAATGAACTTTAAAAAATTTGCAGAAAGCTAAAATATATAACCTGGTGATGCAACTTAAAGATCTACACAAACAAAAAGTCAACCTAAAAGCCAGTAGATAGCTTAAAATAATAAAAACTAGAGCAGACGTTAATAAAATAGAGAGTAAAAAAACAATTCACACTATCAATGAACTAGAATTGGTTCTTTGAAAAAATTAACAAGATTGACATTCCCTAGCCAAACTAACAAAAGAGTGATAGAAAACCCAAATAAATAAGATTAGAAACAAACAAGTTGTTATAACAGACTCCAATGAAATCGGGAAGATAATTAGTAGTTAGTATGAACACTTGCATTCCAAGATGCTGGAACAGCAGGATAAAGTTGACAAATTTCTGAATGCACATGACCTACTGAAATAAAAGACATAACATATAAATAAATAGACTCATAATGGGCAGAGATTGAAAAGGTAAGTAAAAGTCTTCTCACAAAAAAAAGCCTAGGTCTGGATGCATTCAATGCTGAGTTCTATCAGACAAGAAAGATTTAACACAACACTTCCAAACTATTTCAGAAAATGGAATGGGAAGGAAAATGACTCAATTCATCCTTTTTTATGAGAGAGAGAGAAGAGAGAGAGAATTAGTGCAACAGGGCCTCTAGCCACTGCAGTTTAACTTATGTGTGTGTGCGACCTTGTGCACTTGTGTCACTTCATGCATCTAGCTTATGTGGATAGTTGAACACGGTTCCTTAGGCTTCACAGGCAAGTGCCTTAACCATTAAGCCATCTCTCCAGCTTCAACCTAGTTAATTATATGAAAGAATAATATCCTGATACCAAAATTAGATAAAGAAACAACAAGAAAGTAAACCAATTTCTCTCATGAACATACATGCAAAAATTCTCAATGAAATACTTGTAAACTGAATTCAGAATTCAAGAACAAATACAATTATACATCATGACTCAGATTGTTTCATTGTAGGAATGCAAGGTTGGTTCAACCTGCACACATCAATAAATGTAGCTCAACATATAAACTTAAGAACAGAAATCATATGATTATCTCAATCGATGCAAAACCATTTGACAAAGTTCAATGTGTCTCATGATGAAAGTCCTAGAGAAATGAGGAGTAGATGAAACAAACTTCAAATCATAAAAGATACATATGAAAAACTGATAGCCAAAATTATTCTGAAAATATTTCGTTTGAAGTTTGGAATGAGGAATGGGAGGTACATCCAAACAGACACAGTTTATAGTAGGAAGGGATTTATTTCAGACTTACAGATCAAGGAGAAATTCCATGAAAGGCAAAGAGACTGGTTCTCTTTCATAAATCCAAGCAGAGGAAAAAAAAAATCTGCAGTATGCAAACCACCTGCACCAACAAACACAAACCCACCAGATCACAGACTGGTCACTTACACTTTTGGGCTGGAATTAAGATCTGCCCCCACCCCCATGACACCTTAGAGCTGTACTCCAGAATCTGCCCACAGTGACACTTCTTCCATCTAGGCAGCTGGAGATCCAAGTTACAAGCTTAATTTTAACACCTCAATCAATGGGTAAAATACATTCTTATTATGAGAAATTACTATGTGGAACAGAAATGGAGAGAGTTGAAATCATTGTCTTTTTCCATATCTTATGGAAATACTTCGTTTTTTTTTCCTATTTAGTATGATATTGGCTTTAGGTATGTCATATATAGCTTTTGTTATGTTGAGAAATAATCCTTTCATTCTTTGTCTCTCTCTAAACTTTTGATTAACAGAGATGTTTTATTTTGTTGAAAGATCTTCTCTGCATCTATTGAGATGATCATGTGATTTATGCCCTCAAGTCTCTTATGTGATGTATTATGTGTATTGATCTCTATATGTTGAACCCTCCCTGCATTCCTGGGATAAAGCCTACTTAATTGAGGTGGATATTTTTAGCATATTCTTTTTAAAAATATTTTTATTTATTTATTTGAGAGAAGGAGAGAGAAAAAAATGGAGAGAGATGGGGAGAGAGAAAGAGAATGGGAACATCAGGGCCTCTTGCTTTCGCAAAAGTACTCCACTTTCATATGCCACTTTGTATTTCTGGCTTTATGTGGTTAGTAGAGTATTGAATCCAGGCCAACATGTTTTGTAATATAGTAACTTTATCACTTAACCATCTGCCCACCATTCCTTTAATATACGTATGTTCCTTTTAAAAATATTTTTATCAGGCTGGAGGGATTGCTTAGTGGTTAAGGCATTTGCCTGCAAAGCCAAACGACCCAGGTTGATTCCCGAAGACCCACATTAGCCAGATGAACAAGGGGGAGCACACATCTGGAGTTCGTTTGCAGTGGCTGGAGGCCCTGGCACACTTATTCTCTCTGTCTCTCTCTCTCTCTCTCCCTCTTTCTCTGTCAAATAAATAAAACAAAATAAATAAAAATAAAAATGTTTAAAAAATATTTGTATTTATTTTCAAGGAGAGAGAGAGAGAGAGAGGGAGAGAGGGAGAATATAAGGGCCTCTAGCTGCTGAAAATAACCCAGATACATGTGCTACTTCATGCATCTGGCTTAACATTGGTATTGGGAAATCAAATCTGGGTTGTTTGGCATTGTAGGTGTGGTGGTTTGAATAGAATAGATGGCCCCCAATATATTCAGTTGTTTATTTGTTTGTAGTTTGCATCTCTAGCCATCTGGCTGGAGGCAATGCCATTGTGTGGATCTTAAGGTGTGGTGGTGGATTTGAGATTTCAACCTAAAGATATGCAAAGTGTGCCTAGCTGGAGTTCCTGAAGTGTGCTGTGGCTTTTGACCTTTAGGCTTGTGCTTGTCTCTCTCTCTGCTTGGGCCTGTGAAAGCAGGCCAGTTTCTTCTGCTTTTATGGAACTTCCCCTGGATCTGTAAGCTTCAATAAATCCCTTCCTCCATAACTGTGCCTGGTCTGGAAGTTCATCTCAGTGAACCTGAAGCTGTCTGTGACAGTAGGCAAGTGCCTTAACCACTGATCATGTGATTTTTGTCTTTCAGTCCATTTATAAAATGTATTACATTTATCAATTTGTATATGTTGAATCATCCCTGCATCTCTGGGATAAAGCCTACTTGGTTGGGGGTGAATGATCTTTCTGATATATTCTTGTATTCTGTTTGCCAATATTTTTTTGAGAATTGTTGCATATATGTTCATGAAGGAGACTGGTCTGTAATTTTATTTTTTTGTTCTATCTTTGCCTGGTTTTGGTATCAGGGTGATGCTGGCTTCATAGAAGGTGCTTGGTAGGATTCCTTCTTTTCTATTTTATGGAAAATTTAAAGAAGCAGTGGTGTTAGTTCTTCCCTGAAGGTCTGGCAAAATTCACCAGTGAACTCATCTTGGTCTGGACTATTTTTAGTTGGGAGATTTTTGATAACTGCTTGATTCTACATACTTGTTATAGGTCTATTTAAGTGATTAACCTCATCTTGATTAAATTTAGGTAGATCATATAAATCAATGAAACCATTCATTTCTTTCAGGTTCTCAAACTTAGTAGAGTATATGTTCTTATAGTATGTCCCTATGATATTTTGAATTTCTCTGGTATCCGTTGTGATGCTGCCTTTTTCATCTCTAATTTTATTAACTTGTGTCTCTTCCCTCTTTCTGTGGTCAGATTTTCTAAGGGTTTATCAATCTTGTTTATCCTTTCAAAGAACCAACTCTTTCTTTCATTGATTCTTTGTATTGTTTTCTGGTTTCTATTTCATTAATTTCTGCCTTAATCTTTATTATTTCTTCCTGTCTACTGATTTTTGGTTTGCCTTGTTCTGTGAAGCATTAGGTTTGTTATTAAAAACTTTCTAATTTCTTAATATAGGCACTTAAGTCTATAAATTTATGTCTAAGGACTGCCTTCATTGTGTCTCAGAGATTTTGGTATGTTGTGTTTTCATTATCATTTGACTCTATGAATGTTTTTATATCCTTCTTGATTTCTTCATTGACCCAATCATCATTTAGTAGTGTATTGTTCAGTTTCCATGATTTTGTGTATGCTGTATAGCTTTTCTTGCTATTGATTTGTAGTTTGATTCCATTGTGGTCAGATAGACTGCAAGGAATTATTTCAATTTTCCTGTATTTCTTAAGATTTGCTTTGTGTTGTAATATATGGTTTATTTTAGAGAATGTTGCATGTGCTACTGAAAAGAATGTGTATTCTGTAACATTTGGATGAAATGTCTTTTATATATCTGCTAGGTCCATTTGTTCTATGACCTCATTTAATCCAGATGCCTCTCTGTTTATTTTTGCTGGGATGACCTGTCAGTTGGTGAGAGTCGGGTGTTGAAGTCATCCCCTACAACTGTGTTTGGTATTATCTATGACCTTAGTTCTAATAGTGTTTGTTTGATGACCCATGTTGGTGCATATATGTTTAGGATTGTAATGTCCTCCTGTTGGAGGGTGCCTTTAATGAATATAAAGAGACCTTCCTTATCTTTCCTAACTAATGTTGGACTGAAGTCTACCTTGTCAGATATTAGGATAGCCACCCCTGCTTGTTTTCTAGGTCCATTTGCTTGAAACACCATTTTCCAACCTTTCACCCTAAGATAGTGTCCATTCTTTGTAGAGAGGTGAGTTTCTTGGAGGCAACAAATTGAAGGATCTTGCTTTTTAACCCAGTCTGCAAACCTATGTCTTTTGGTTGGGGCATTGAGGCTGTTTATCTTAAGAGATATTATTGGCAGGTGAGTATTTATTTCTGCCATTTTTTCTTTGTAGTTCTTCTAGTTTTACCTTTTCCCTCTTGTATTAACTAGTATTTGAGTATTTTTTTTTTCCAGGTTCCTCATATGTGTACTTTTCTTTCTCTTCAGTATTGAGGATTCTTTCAAGTATTTTCTGTAGAGCTGGTTTTGTCTTCAAATATTCATTTAGCCTGCTTTTGTTATGTAATGTTGTTATTTCTGTATCTATTTTACTGGGTAGCTTTTCAGGATAAAGTAACCTTGGTTGACAGTTGTTATTTTTCAGAACTTGGAATACATTACTCCAAGCCTTTCTGTCTTTTAAAGTTTGTGTTGAGTAATCTGCTGTGATCCTGATGGGCTTGCCTTTATGTGACTTGATTTTTCTCTCTAATGGCTTTCATCATATTTTCTTTGGTTTGTATGTTTGGTAGTTTAATTGTAATATGGAGAGGAGAGTTTCTTTCCAGGTTTTGTCTTGTTGGTATTTTAAAGGATTCCTGTATCTGCATTGGCATCTCTTTCCCATTTTGGGGGAAGTTTTCTTCTATGATTTTGTTGAAAATACCTACTATGCCTTTGGAATGAAATTCTTCTCCTTCTACTATACTCTGAATTCTTATGTTTGATGTTCTCATAGTGTCCCAAATATCTTGAAATTCCCATTCATACTTTCCTATTAGTTTTTCTTTCTCTTTGTTGGACTGTATTAGATCTGCCACCTAGTCTTCTAGTTTAGATATTCTGTCCTCTCCTTTATCCACTCTACTGGTGATATTTTCTACAGAGTTTTTAATTTCATTGACTGTGTACTTCATAGCTAGTAATTCTGAGTGGTTATGCTTTATTATTTCTATTTTCTTATTTATGTCTTGAATTGACCTCTTTATTTCATTAAATTGGTTTCCTGTGACTTCTTTCATTTCCTCTTTCATTCTTTAGATTTCCTGTTTGGCTTCTTTGAGCATATTTATAATCATGCTTTTGAGATCTTTCTCAGGCATTTCCTCTAAATCAGTTTCACTGGAGGTCATTTCTGGTGCATTAATACTTTTTGGTGGATTTATATTGTCTTGATTTTTGGTGTTTCTTGTGTTATAATGTATATATTTTTGCATCTTTGATTAATTTAATTCCTGGCTTTTCTAATTAGCTACAGTATTATTAGATCTAACAATTAATCTGATGTTATATACCTTCAGGGTAGGAGCTTAAGATGGTAGATGTGGCTCTTAAGACTCTCAGAGTTTCTCCAAAAGTGACCCTAGATGTTGGGTTTGCCTGCTATGAGAACATTCAAGTAGGCTGAGAGGAACAAAATGCAGGCAGATTCTAGTTTTTAACTAAACAATGTACACATTCAATGAAAAATAGAAGAGTTTTTATGCAAGAGTACACATTATGACAACCATATCCTCTAACAAAGTCACAGTTTATTAGGATGTGTGTTGCTCCACACCCTTAATCCTGTCAACTAGGAGGCTAAGATTTTTGTTTTTGTTTTTGTTTTTCGAGGTAGGGTTTCACTCTAGCCCAGGCTGACCTAGAATTAACTATGTAGTCTCAGGGTGGCCTCAAACTTATGGCAATCCTCCTACCTCTGCCTCCTGAGTGCTGGGATGAAAGGCGTGCGCCACCACGCCCGGCTTAGGAGGCTAAGATTTTTGATCTGTTGAGGGTTCCAAGTCAGCTTGTGAACAAGTGAGACCCTTCCCCAATGAACATCAGGAGAGGAAACAATGGCACTATAAATCAGGAAGCAACAAATGACAAGTGCAAAATATAGCTTATTTAAGAATGGCAAATCCAACCATCTATCAAATTTAACATATAATTTATCCTGATATGGAAGGTGCAATTACCACTTCCAATTCCAGCCTATATACCAGGCTTACTTGGCGGGTCCTGACATAGTGTAATCCCAGTTACCTTTAGTGATGATTTGGTCTCAGTTATTTTGTGCTCCTGCTTGGGTTCCTCTTTGGTGAGCTGTACGTTCAAGTAAACTGGCTGGGTTGATGGATCGATGCTCTGGTTGTCGGTGCTGGGTGCCGTGAGCTCCCTTCCCCAGGTCTCTGGTGCTTGCTGGCACTTGCACTGGTGGTGGGGGAGGTGACGTTGTGGATGGTGGCTAATGTTTTACCTCTGGGCCTCATGATCATCTTCCTCATGAGCTGCTCCTCCGTTCTTCCCTGCTGTACTTCCTTTTCATTTCTTGAGTTTATGTGGAGGCCAGTGTGAGTGGAGAATCCCCTCATCTGGCTTTTCCTGTGGCTCAGGCTGAGCCTTGCAGTTGTTGCCCTGTGGACCTGGTGCCACTGCTGTTGGAGCTGCTTCTGCCTGCCTATGTGGGCTCTAGATGCTCTGGATCTCTCCTGCTTCTCTGCTGCCATTGAATTTCTTATACACTTCACCTCTTAGCAGAGTGTATTTTGCTGGTTTTTTTTTTTTTTTTTTTTTTGGCTTTTTCTCCTGTAAGCTGCTTTGGCATGGTTCCTATGCTGCCATCTTAACTGGAAGTCTTGACTATTTCCTTTTTTCTGGTACTTTTGAGTTTCTTCTTGCTTTTACAAAGCTTTCAGTTGTTTATTTATTTATTTATTTATTTGCGATATCTCTGTTTTTGTAATATAGGCATTTAGAACTATTCTTTTCTTTGAATTTCTCTCTCTCCTCTCTCTCTCTCTCTCTCTCTCTCTCTTTGTGGTAGGGTCTCACTCTGGCTCAGGATGACCTGGAATTAATGATGTAGTCTCTGCATGGCCTAGAACTCACAGAAATCCTCCTATCTCTGCCTCCCA
The DNA here is from genome assembly GCA_036346955.1 of Dipus sagitta. Taxonomy (NCBI): domain Eukaryota; kingdom Metazoa; phylum Chordata; class Mammalia; order Rodentia; family Dipodidae; genus Dipus; species Dipus sagitta. The sequence goes on from CM070778.1 coordinate 20,209,086, forward strand.
AGTGCTGGGATTAAAGGCATGCAGCACCATGCCCAACTCTCTCTCTCTCTCTCTCTCTCTCTCTCTTTTGAGGTATGGTCTCAGTCTAGCCTTGAACTCATGGCAGTCCTCCTACCTTTGCTTCCTGAGGGCTGAGATTAAAGTTGTGCACTACCAAGCCTAGTGGAATTTTCTCTTAAGACTGCATTCATCATGTCCAATAGGTTTTATTAACTTGTATGTTCATTTTTATTCAGTTGTAGGAATTTTTAATTTCCTTCTTTATTTCTTCAAGATTGTCCAAAAGTATGTTTAATTTTTAGGGGGTTTCTATTTTCTCTAGTTTGCCTTGTTGATTTCGAGCTTTTGCACTGTGGTCAGATAAAATACAAGGAATTACTTTAATTTTCCTAAATTTGCTGAGACCTCCTTTGTGTCCTCATATGTAGTCTATTTTTAAGACTGTTTCACTATCTTTTGAGTAGAATGTGGATTATATAGTGTTTGGCTGGAATGTTCTGTACATGTCTATTAGGTGTATTTGATTTATGGTATCATTTAACTCCATTTTTCTGTTTATTTTCTGTCTAGAATACCTAGAGGTATTGAAATCTTCCACTATTATTGTGTTGGGGTTTATCTCTCATTTTATATCTAATAGATTTTGTTTTACAAAATCAGATGCACCTGTGCTTGGTATCTATATGTTTAGAATTGTAATGTTCTCTTGATAAGTTTTTCCTTTGATCAGTGTGAATGATTCTTCTGATTAATTTTGGCTTGACTTCTCTTTTGTCAGATATTAGAATAGCCACCTCTTCTTGTTTCCTTGCTTTATTTGCTTGGAATAAAATTTTCCATTCTTTCACAGTAGGGTAGTGTCTATCTCTGAAAGTTAGGTGAGTTTCTTAAAGGCATCAAAATAATAGATCTTCTTTTCTGTTCTAGCCTGTTCATCTATGTCTCTTGATTGGGGAGTTCAGACCATTAATATTCAGAGTTATGGTGTTGATATGATAATTGTGTGGAATTTGGTGTTTTCCTGATCCTCATTTTCTTAACAAATGTTCTAGTTCTGGTTACTGCTTTATCTGCTCATAGCTTCTTATTTTTTTTAAATTTTTGTTTAGTTGCAAAAGGGGGAAAAGAGAGAGAGAGAGAATGAGAGAAAGAGCTCCAGGGCTTCTTGTTACTGCAGATGAAATCCAGATGCATGTGCTACTTTGTACATCTGGCTTTATGTGGGTAATGGGAAATTAATCCAGTCTTTCAGGCTTTGTGAGCAAGCACCCTTAACCACTGAGCAATACGTCCACCCTCTATCACTTGTTTTTTTTAAATATTCATTTGAGAGAAAGAGAGAGAGGGGCAGATGACAGGGGGAGAGAGAGAGAGACAAAGAGAGAGAGAAAGGAGGAGGGAGAGAGAGAGAGAGAATGGTTACACCAGGGTCTTTAACCACAGCAACAAACAAACAAACTCCAGGTGCATGCACCATCCTGTGATTCTGGCTTTACAAGGACACTGAGGAATCGAACCTGGGTCCTTAGGCTTTTTAGGCAAGCCACTGAGACATCTCTCCAGAACCTCTTATAGCTTCTTAATGGTGTTTATTCATCTCTTCAATGTGTAGTTTTGCATTTAGTATCATCTGTAAGTCTGACTCAATGCTCATTCGTTCATCTGGCTTTTTTTTTTTTTCATCATGGAATGTGTTTCTTTCTCCTACTATGAGAAATATCTTGCTTGATATAGTAGTTTGTATTGGCAGTATGTCCCCCAGCAGACTCAGGTTTTATATGTTTTGTTTGAACTTACTCATCTGGAGATAATGTTTTGGTTAGGTCTTTTTGGCACATCTTTGTTGAGTACTTGGAACAGTGTTCCTTGTTTCTTTGTGTTCTCTTGATTTTTCTCTGCTTTGGGTGCTTGAAGTTCAGTCCTGGTGGTAGGTACTATGTGCTGTTTCATGGGTGAGGTGGTCACAATTCACTTACTGCTTTGGTAGAACTAACACTTGGCTCCCAGACCAAATGGAAGATTTTTGGTGCTTACTGCTATGTGGGGAGAGGTTTGTTGAAGGGAATCTGAATCAGCTTGGGTCCTAACCCCAATGGTAGGCAGAGTGTGCCCATAAGGTGTAGGGAGGATAATTTTTCTTTTTCTTTTTCTTTTTGAAGCAGGGTATTGCTCTAGTCCAGGCTGACCTGGCATTCACTGTGTAGTCTCAGGGTTGCCTCGAACTCATAGCAATCCTTCAATCCCTGCCTTCTGAGTGCTGAGATTAAAGACACATGCCACCATGCTCAGCTCTGGGAAAAGGATTTATAATTGGAATTCAGCTGCTGGAATGTAAGCACCCTTTCCTGACTAGGTCTCAGGGAAGATGTTCCTGTGTGATGTGCAGTGAAGGGGATAGACTTTCTGGAGGGATCTCCCTGCTTTAAGTTACATGTGCCATCCCTGAGGAAATGGTAGGTTTTGGGCATGGTGTGAAGGGGAGTGAGTTATTCCAGGGATGCTGGTGCTTTAACTTGTCTGTGTTATTTTTTTTATTTTTGAGTATTGCAATGTTTTCTTCCAATTCAGTATTTTATTTCAACTAGAATATTTTTTAGCATATCTTTTAGAACAGATCTAATGGATGTATTTGTCTTGTTTAGGAAAGTCATTATCCCTCAAAAGGACTATGTTGTGGCTATGAGACTCCCTTCAGTATATGAGAATCTCATGCCATTCTCTTCTGCCCTTAGGGCTTCTGCTGAAGAGTCTGATATTAGGTAAGTAAGGGGATCCAAATGTGTTTTTTCTTTTGTATCTTGAGGATATCCTATTTCTTTTTCTCCTGTTAAAGTTTGATTATAAAATATTTTGGGATAGACTTTGTTGAGTTAAATTTGGTTAGTGATCTTTGTTCTGCCTGTATCTGGAAAGTTTTCTGTTAGCATTTCTTTGAGTAAACTCTACTTCCTTTTGGCATTCACAAGTCATTCTTGACACATTACCCAGATACATGCTTATTGGCCTTTAAAATATTGTTCCAGTGTTCCTGTGAGCTTTCACCATTCCTTTTCTTTTTGCTTTTTCTTCTGCAATGTGTGTTTTCAAAAAGCCTGCATTTTATCTCAGTAATTCTTTCTCCTGTTTTACCTATCTGACTATCAATGCTTTTTATGGCTTAAATTTTGTTGTGTGCATTTTTTTGCGCAAGAATTTTTGTTTGATTTCAAAATTACTTTCATCTCTCTGTTAAGCTTCTATGTGATAGTATTAAAATGTTTCTGATTATTCTTCAAGATTATTGAGTTTTGCTGGGCATGGTGATGCACACCTTTAATCCAGCACTTGGGAGGCAGACATAAGAAATTGCCATGAGTTTAAGGCCACCCTGAGACTACATAGTGAATTCCAGGTCAACCTGAACTAGAGTGAACCCCTACCTCAAAAACAAAAACAAACAAACAAAAAAAAAGGTTATGGAGTTTCTTTAAATCAGCAGTTTTAGAATCTTTTCTAAGAGTTATTTCATGCTTATTGTCTGATAATTAGTTCATGAAAAATTATTATTACTAAAATAACTAAAGATGGCAGGGCATAAAGTAAAGCCTTGTACAGTATTGGTGGGAATGTAAGTATAGCCATTGTGGAAAGCAATATGGAAATTGCTAAAAAAAATTAAAAATAAGGGCTTGAGAGATGTCTGAGAAATTGTTTGAGTTGGACCCCCAGGATTCAGATTAAATAGCTGGGCATAGTCATGTGGTCTATAATACCAGTCCCATGGCGAGCAGAGACCTGAGAATTGATGGAGCTCACAGAAAAAAATTGCAAGCTTTGGGATCAGTAAGAGACTTGGGCTCAAAAAATAATGGGCAGAAGTGATGGAGCAGGACACTTAATATTCTGCTCCAAAAAGGCAGGCCATCACACATATCTGTAGGCAAATACATGACGAGCTGCATGGGCACATACATGTGCATATAGCACATACCACATACATACTACCTTCACTCCCACACAAACAAAAATATTAGAAACAGGGATGGATGGATGGCTTAGTGGCTAAGGCACTTGCCTGCAAAATCAAAGTCCCAGGTTAGATTCCCTAGAACCCACACCAGCCAGATGTACAATGTGGCACATGTGTCTGAAGTTCTTTTGCAGTGTCTGGAGGCCCTGATGTACCCACTATCATTGTCTCTTTCTCTATTAAATAAATAAATTCTTATAAATAATTAAAAAACTTAAAATAAAATCATCACATGATGCCACCTCTGAGTCTACATCTAAAATAAAACCAGTGTGTTGACAAGGCATTCATATTTCCTTATTCATTGCACTATTAACAGTAGCTAAGAAATGGCCAGAGGTTAATCAACTGAGGAATCAATGAAGAAAATGTGTAACATATCGGTAGTAGGATACTATTCGGCTGCAAAGAAAAATAAAGTCTTGCTATTTATAGCAATATGGATGAAAGTGAAGTTAGCTATATTAATTGAAATAAGTCAGGAACAAACAGACAACTACCACATGATCTCATCCATATGTGGAATCTAACAAAAATGATCTTATAGAAGCTGAGAGTAGAATGGAGGCAACCAATGTCAGAGGACAGAGGAGGGAAGGGATAAGTAGAGGTCAATCAATGGGTTGGTTAGCAACAAAACATTCTGGGGTATCATTGTTAAGTATGGTGATTATTGATAACAAAAATATACTGCAAATTTAAAAAGATAGAAGAAAGAATTTAGAAAGGTTTCACAATAAATAAAAGATAAATTTATAAGGAGATAAATATACCTTTCCTGAATTATACCTTACACATCATTTATATATATTCAACTTGCCCATTAATATAAAATGATATGATATGACAATTGATACCCATTAATATAAAAATGTTTTTATATATCAGTTTAACAATTTTACAAAATTGGACTTCTGGTCAAGATGGCATCTGCCTAACTGCCCCTCAACTCCTGGGGAAGGAGAGGAAAGGCATTAAGGGGCCACTAAGGCTTTAAGGGGAGAACAATCTCTAATAGATTGCCAGTGGGAGGGTATGGAAGGGCAAAAAAAGGAACCGGCTGATTCCCATGTTCCTGGGTAACCCACCGTCCCTCAATGGCCTCAACCAGCCATCCTAGCCAGAGTACCAGCCTCAGGCTACTCTCCCAGTAACTGCAGCCAAGGAGACCCAGGCCAGTATTTCCACCTCTGCCACCAGGCACAGGTGATCGACCAGATCCCTCTGCCCACCCCAGCATCCTCAAACCTTCTCCACTCAGCCCCCATCCCGATGCAACTTTGGTCCCTCTCCACTCTGCCCCTGTCCCCACACGACTTCGACACACTCTGCTCCAACCCCCACTTGGGACCCCTTTGCTCTGCCCTGACCCCTGACTTCAGATCTGCTCTTCTCAGCCGCACCTGATGACCCACGCCATTTTGGACCCTCTCCACTCTGCCCCACCCCCATGACTTTGGAACCTCTTCCCCCACCCACACGAGACTTCAGACCCTGTATATTCGGTCTGCCCCCTCACAACATTGGATCCACTCCACTCAGCCCAGGCCCCTGTATCAAACCACCAGAGATCCTACTGCTGAAGACACCACATACTTGGGCTGCAAGGTCACTGAGAAAACCCCAAAATGAAGTTATGAGTAATGCAACCTGACCAAGCTACTGGTAGAACTTGCAGAAAAGTAACAAAGGACTGATAATTGTGTAGATGCTGCCATCACTAGACTAGACCTAGTGAAGAAGGAGGTGACAACCAGGCTCTGGGGCAGTGCTCATGTGAGTTGGAGGGGGATACAACATTTTGGATGGATTTCCTTAGATGAAGATGCTTATTTATTTATTAATGAAGAGGGGGGACAGACAGAGAGAATGGGAATGCCAGGGCCTCCGGACACTGCAAACAAACTCCAGATGCATGTACCCCTTGTGCATCTGGCTTACATGGGTCCTGGGGAATTGAACCTGGGTCCTTTGGCTTTGCAGGTAAACGCCTTAACTACTAAGCAATCACTCCAGCCCAAACATGCTTTTGGAAGAATGTGATAGGTCCATTTGGAATTTGGCCTCAGGAGTTCTTGTCCCAAGTTTGTGTGATTCCTCCACTACTCTCTGGCAGCCCTGGGAGAGGGAAGTGAAAGAGTGAGCACATTATCTGAGGATTTCATATTGTTTGGAAAAGGGCATAATCACCCCACTTTTTTTGAAGGGAGGCATGAAAGTACCTCAGATGCAACAAAGAGAAGAAGTCGGAAGGTCACTATTGGTTGAATTTTAGGTTTGCATATAGTCAATAACCTAGGGGAGGAAGAGCATTGGGCAAAAGGATTGTTCAAAGCAATTCCTGCTGGGTCCACTTACTCTGGGTGTCTCACCCAGAACCTCTTTTACTTGGCATGATGTATGACCCTTGAGTCCTTCTCTTAGTGTGAACAAACCCTATTTATTGTTCACCTCTGCTGAAGAAATCCTCTATCTGTTGCTTGCCATCTGAGAAATATGGGTTTAATTTATCAACTCTTGAATATGGGCTGGGCCAAATCACCACCAAACACTTGACATTTTTATTTCATATCATTTAAAAAATTAAGAAATTATTAAAACATGAGAACAAGTAGAGATAACAGCAAAAACTCATCATCATATAGAACAATTGTTCATTTAAACTCCATATTTTGTTTAAAATTTTGATTTTTTAAAATCTATTTTATTATTGACAACTTCCATAGTTATAGACAATAACCCATGGTAATTCCCTCCCTCCCCCCACTTACCTATTTGAAACTCTGCTGTCCATCATACCCCTTCCCCCTCTCAGTCAATCTGTCTTTTATTTTGATGTCATCATCTTTTCCTCCTGTTATGATGGCATTCTGTAGGTAGTGTCAGGCATTGCGAGGCCATGGATATACAGGACATTTTGTGTCTGGAACAGTGTGTTGCAAGGAGTCCTACCCTTCCTTTGGCTCTTAAATTCTTCTTCTTCTTCTTTTTTTTTTTTGTTTTTTGTTTTTTGAGGTAGGGTCTCTCTCTAGTCAAGGCTGACCTGGAATTAACTATGTAGTCTCAGGGTGGCCTCAAACTTATGGCAATCCTCCTACCTCTGCCTCCCAAGTGCTGGGATTAAAGGCGTGCACCACCATGCCCAGCAGCTCTTAAATTCTTTACACCACCTCTTCCACAATAGACCCTGAGCCTTGGAAGGTGTGATAGAGATATTTCCGTGCTGAACCCTTCTCTATCACTCCTTCTCAGCACCATGGTGCCTTCTGAATCATCCCAAGGTCACCAATATCTGAAAAGAGAAGCTTCTCTAACCAAAGGTGAGTAGCATTAATATGAGTATGAACATTAAGAGAAGTGCTTTCCAGGCAGTTTGGTGAACATAGTATATACATTTAGCCAGACACCATCAAACGTTACACCCCTAGGGCTCATGACTATCCCTGTGTTAGGTTTTCCATATCAGGCATGTATTCCCCCCCCCCCATGGAGTGGGCCTCCAGTCTAATAAGAGAGCAGTGGGTTTTCCCCAGAACAGACATACCACTGTTCCACTCATTAGCTCATTTGGCCTGATTGGCCAAATTTAAGGCTTGCAGTGTCCATTGTTGAGTATCTCCACTGGTGATTTCTCTCTCTCCCATTGAACTGCATGCAGCATAGCTTTTTCCAGCTTTCTGTCAGCTGGTCTACATGGAGGTTTTCAGCTCAGCTCCAATAGGATTTTTCAGTGACCTTGCAGCCCAAGTATGTGGTGTCTTCAGCAGTAGGATCTCTGGTGGTTTGATACAGGTGTCCCCCATAAACTTAGGTGCTCTGAATGCTAGGTTCCCAGCTGATGGAGATTTGGGAATTCACACCTCCAGAAGGCAGTGCTATTGTTGAGGGTGGGCTTATGAGTGTTATAGCCAGTGTTCCTTGCCAGTGTTTGGCACACTCTCCTGTTGCTATTGTCCACCTTATGTTGGCCAGGGGGTGATGTCCACCTGCTGCTCATGCCACTGTTTTCCCCTGCCATTGTGCAGCTTCTCCTTGAGCCTGTAAACCAAAATAAACCTTTTTTCCCACAAGCTGCTCAAAGTTGGGTGATTTCTACCAGCAATGCGAACCTGACTGCAACAGTAAAATGGTACTGAGGAGTGGATTGCTGCTAGACACCTGACTGTGTGGCTTTGGCCTTTCAGAGCTGATTTTCAAGAGGAATGTGGAAGGGTTTGAATACTTGGCCTAAGATATGCCTTGCAGTGTTGTAAGTACAACTTGATGGACTATTCTGGTCAGAGTTGAAAGATCTGAATGCAGAATATACAAAGAACTCAAAAACTAAGCAATAAAAATCAATCAACCCACTCAAAAGTGGGGCAGGGCACTAAAGGAAGAAATACAAATGACCAATAAATATCTTAAAATGTGTACAACATCTTTATCCATTAAAGCTACTTTGAGATTTTGTCTTACTCTAGTCAGAATGGTAATCATTAAAAAAAATCAAATGACAACAAATGCTGGCAAGGATGTGGGGGAAGAGGGACCCTCACCCACTGTTGGCAGGGGTGCAAGCTTGTACAGCCACTATGGAAAGCAGTATAGAGGTTTCTTAAAAATCTAAATATCAATGTAACATTTGACCCAGCTGTTCTACTACTGGATATCTCTTTTTTAAAAATATTTTTTAAAATTTTTATTTGAGAGAGAGAAAGAAAGAGAGAAAACAAGAAAAAGAATAGGAATGCTAGGGCCTCCAGCTACTGCAAATAAGCTCCAGATGCATGTGGCACCTTGTGCACCTGGCTTTATGTGGGTCCTGGGGAATTGAACCTGGATCCTTTGGCTTTGCAGGCAAGTGCTTTAACTGCTAATCCATCCCTCCGGCCCACTTCTGAAAATCTCAAAAGATTCTATCTTTTACTACAGAAATATTTGCTCAGCCATGTTTGTGGCTGCTCTACTCATAACAGCTGGGAAATGGAATCAGCCTAGGTACTGATCAACTGATGAAAGGATAATAAAGATGTACATTACACAATGGAATTATCCTGAGCCATATGGAAAAATGAAATTTTCAGGAAAATGGATAGACCTGGAAAAAATTATACTAAGTAAAGTTACCCAGGCTCAGAAAGACAAACAGCACATATTTTTCCCATATGTGAATCTTAATAAAGCGTAGTTTGATTTGTTTATAAGTTGTAGTAACCATCAGTAGTACTGGTTAGGAAGCTAGACTGAGGCTTGGAAAGAGGATAAGCATGAAATGATCAGAGTAGGGGATAGTAGACAGGTAAGTGGAAGGGCACAACATAGGGGTTGTAAGGATGTGGCAGGGCAGTGTTAAGACAGGAATGGAGGAAGGAGATACACAAAACTAACAATGGCATGAATCAGTATTGTGGTAGTTTGAATATATGGCCCCCAACATATTCAGTGTTTTGTTAGCTTGTAGTTTGGATCTGCAGCCACCTTGCTAGAGGTGGTGTCACTGGGTGGATCTTAGGGTGTGGTGGTGGGTTTCAGATTTCAATCTAAAGATATGCAAAGTGTGCCTAGCTGGAGTTCCTGAGTGTGCTGTGCTGTGTGGCTTCTGGCTTTTAGGCTTGCGTTTTTCTCTCTCTGTTTGGACTTGTGAAGGCAAGCCAGCTTCTTCTGCCATTATGGAACTTCCCCTGGATCTGTAAGCTTCAATAAATATCCCTTCCTCCATAACTGTGCCTGGTCTGGAAGTTCATCTCAGGGAACCTGAAGCTGTCTGCTACAAGTACCACAGAAACTTACCTCTCTGTAAGCTCATTAAAAGATATAACTCCATTAAAAAGGGAGATATAAGGAGAAAGAGAGGAATAATTTGGTCAGAAGTACCCTGCAGGAATGGAGAAAATTTTACTCTAAAATTATAAGTTGTTGCTGTTAAATTTCAGTGTCAGAATTTGGCTACCCTCCCTTAGTGAGCTGTTTGTCAGGGAGGCCAATGAAGTCCACAAATAATGCAGGTCATTACCAAAGCAGAACTAAATCATAAGATCCTATTGCCTATTGCTGAAGACAACACAGGCTGTGGTAGCAAGTCATCGAGAGATCATGCTGGAACTAAGATTGAAGTCAGCTCCTTGCTGGATAACTTTCATAGTTGCACAGGGGGATAAAAGTCACCAAGTAGTGTGAACAAGCAGTGGATCTTGCAAGCAACAAAAACAATCAGGCAGACAAGATCTATCTACTGCTGCAATAGTGGCACATAGGTAATGGGGGCAACTATGATTGAGAATGAGGTCCTCTCAGTGGGAGGGAATTCATGCCTGGTACTGACAACCAAGTCATAATCCTGTAGATTAGAAGGTAATGAACCCTAGAGGGAAGCTTTCACTGTTCTTTGGCTAAAAGGAGAGGTAATGCTCATCAAAAAATTCTTCTAAATGTCTGTTTACCTTTTTTGATCCACTCTGCCCTCACTCTTGGATAGAGAATGTGATTTTTACAGATGGTAGTGAATGCTGGGGAGACTCAAGACATATCAGAAAGACAAGGAAAGATAGCCAACTGCCTAGCATAAAACAAGTCATCACTATCACATCTACCAGGGCCCAGTGAAGCACTATAGGGGAAGTGGAAGATTAAACATTAGTGCTGCTCTCAGTAGTAGCCAGAGAACCTCTTCTAGTGAGATGGCAGTAGATACTGAGGAGACTCAAAACTCATCAAAGCAGAAAATCAGAAGCTGCCAAGAGCTCAACACTAAAGAAGTCTTACAACACACCCTCCAAGACTCAGAATACTGTGGAAGAGGGAATGGAAAGAATGTAAGATCAACAGGGTGGCAAGATTTACTCTGAGGCATTTTCTATCCCAGAAAAACTGACTGGTGCATTCACGACCCCACAGTCATTACTGAGAACCTCAATGTGGAGGGCCCTCAGTGGAATGAGGGTGGAAGACAGGGCTCATCAGTGTTATAACTTGATTTGTAATATGAGCATATATTAAAGTGTTCAATAAAAAGAAAGAAAAAAAAGTAATTGTTGGGCTGGAGAGATGGCTTAATGGTTAAGGTGCTTGCCTGAGAAGCCAAAGGACCAAGGCTCTATTCCCCAGTACCCACATAAGCCAGATGCACAAGGGAGTGCATGCATCTAGAGTTTGTTTTCAGTGGCTAGAGGCCCTAGAGTGCCCACTATCTCTTTGTCTTTCTCCTCTCTATCTCCTTTTCTCTGCTTATAAATAAGTTAAATTAAATAAAATATTATTTAAAAAGTAATTGCCATAAGGACACCAGCTATTTTGTCAACCAAAATATCTTATTATTGACAGCAATTGACCCTATCAATGACAGTCCTAAGATATGTGCCCTAATAATAATATAAATAAGCTTCAGAAATAAAGGTATCTTTCATAGCCTTATTTATAACTTTTGTAAAGGAAGAGTTCAGTGAGGAAATATGTGAGGTTCCCGGTGATTCTTCTAACAGGAGAATACTAGTAGCATTTCTATGGACATAGGATATTTCTCATGAGGCAATGTCATGAAGTAAAGTTATTTCTCTGTACACAGAAAAACATTAGAAGTAAAAATGCCAAAATGGTTCATGTGCTAGTCACTGCGTGTTAGGTTCATATGTGATTTTCATTAATGTTTGTTTGCCACTGGGTGAAATCTTGGTCTTCTCTAGAATAAGATTCATGCATTTTCCTTAATGTCTCCAAGAACCTGCCAAGGCCTTGGAGCCCTACAGACAGAAGTATGAGTTTGCCTGTTTGGAGGTTAGTTGGTTAACCTTTGGCAAGTTTTCATGACTCTGCGTTGTTCAGTTCATGTATTAATCACAAACAATTATTTTGCACAGTAAGGAAATATGGTTTCCAGAGATTCTTTTCTTTTAAAAATTATTTTTTTATATATTTGAGAGAGAGAGAGAAAGAGAGATACAGTGAGAAAGAGGCACATAGGAATGGGCACACCAGGGCCTCCAGCCACTGCAAATGAACTCCAGATGCATGTCCACCTTACCATCTAGCTTACATGAATACTGGGAAATTGAGCCTTGAACCTGGGTCCTTAGGCTTCATAAGCAAGTGCTTAACTGCTAAGCCGTCTCTCCAGCCCATGGTTTCTAGAGATTCTTGAATAGACTTTGTGAAGTGGTTCTGGTGCCTACTCTTCCTGAACATATTTTCTGGACACCAGGCCTCCATGTCTCTCAAGGAAATAAATGAGCAACATTAGCCTCTTCCAGCATTCTTTCATATAAACATTTATAGGCTGTGACATTAAAGGGAAGATTTGGGGGAAATCACTCAGGCATGTCCTCAAGTTAAGCATTTGCAGAATCCTTTTCCATCTATTGACTTTTACTGTCAGCTAATGGAGGGCTGTCCCTGCCCTGGTCACTGGAGCAAAGAGCCCATTAGATGTGGCAGAGGCTCACTTTGCAGTCTAGTGGGACCAGGACATAAACTGGAACTAAGAAAAAATAACAAAATATCTCAGTTGGAATTCCCTCAGAGCAGAGTGGGGATCTGTCCTGGTGTGACCCAAGGAAACGAGGGAAGGTTGAGTCACGGGAGCATCCCCATGTTCATCAGCAGCCAGCAGCTTCCATGCTCCACCTGCTTCGGCCATAATCAGGCCCTGGGGAGGAGCTTCTTCCTCCAAACCCCATGTACCTGACTCAAATGCTGAATTAATCTCCAGAGTTTCTGCAGCCCAGCCAAGCCCAATTAGTGAGGAAAAGTCTGCATTATTCTAAATGCATCTTGGACAGCTTTGTCCTGGAGTCCCTCAGCAGCAGGTGACAGCTGCTCTGCTCTTTCTCCATGAGGAGAGTGATACATGGGTGAAAAAGATAGTGGGTGCTGTCATTTTGGTTGCATTTTCTTCAGTGAAGAGTAGAGGGAATCATATCTCAGTTATGACACTATCTATTCTTGCAAGGAATCTCTGGAGTTCTGTTTTTTGAGTTTTTTTTAATTGACAACTTCTATACTTACAGACAATAAACCATGATATTTCCCTCCCTCCCATTTTCCCCTTCACAACTCCGCTTTCCATCACATCCCTCCCTCTCTCCATCAGTCTCTCTTTATTTTGATGCCATCGTCTTTTTCTCTTATTATGAGGGTCTTGTGAAGGTATTGCTAGGCCACTGCAAGGTCATGGATATCATGGCCAATTTTTGTCTGGACAATTGCATTGTAAGGAGTGGTGCCCTTCTTTTGGCTCTTACATTCCTTCTGAAACCTCTTCCGCAATGGACCCTGAGCCTTGGAAGGTGTGATAGAGATGTTTCAGTGCTGAGAACTCCTCTGTCACTTCTTCTCAGCACTATGTTGCCTTTTGGGTCATCCCAGTGGTCACCACCATCTGAAAAGAGAAGCTTCTCTAACCAAAAGTGAGAGTAGAATTAAGATATGAATACGAACATTAAGTGTAGTGCTTTCAGGGAAGTTTGGTGAAAATAAGATATGTATTTATCCAGACAAGAGCAGGCTTTATACCTCTAAGGCAATGACCTCCCCTGCCATAGACTATTTTTCAAGTTATGATAAATAATTTAATATTTTCATGCTTTCCCCTCTTTTAAAAAAATAAAAAAAAAATCAAAGGAAAAAGCCAATACTTAAAAATACTCTAGAAATAAATCAAATCCTAATTTAAAACTAGTACATCAGAGTGTTTTGTGAGCTTTATTTTTTTAACATTTATTTATTTGGGAGAGAGAGAGAGAGAGGAAGAATGGATGCACCAGGTACCCCAGCCACTGCAAATGAACTCCAGACACACGTGCCACCTTGTGCATCTGGATTATGCGGGTCCTGGAGAATAGAACTTGCTTCCTTAGGCTTCACAGGTAAATGCTTTAATGGCTAATCCATCACTCCAGCACCTATATTTTTATTTTAATCTAAGATTACAAAATGAGAGAGAAAGAGACAGAGGGAGAAACAGGCAGACAGAGAGAAAGGAGAAAGAGTATTGGGTAAGAAGCCATGAGGAAGGAGGGGGAAAGGAATGACAAGAATTATGTTTCTGTTATTTAGCAAATAAACACTGGATAACTGAGACTATCAGAAGGAAATGCATGCTTATGTTACCAGAATCTCTAAGTGCCATCATCATTACCATTATAATCATCTTCCATCCAATCCATTAGTTTAACTAGGTTATATTTATGGCAAAGGCCAATTTGCATTGCAAAGAATGTATCATGACAAAAATTTTGAGTTTTTTTTTTCTTTCTTTGGAATGATCAGAGCAAAACCAAAGATTGTTCTGGCGATGGTAAGAGCAAAACCCCTTTTGCCACAGCTCTTTGGGGAGCAAAAAGTACCCTGCTTCTCCATACTTCTGAATACACATGGCTTTGATACCCCAAGTTCAACTCAAGGCAAATGTGCAGTTTCTGCTTGATTGCCAACTGGCAGATTCTTTTGTCTTTCTTAATTTCACTCTCAGAGATGGAAAATCTGATTGGTCCAATTTGTCTCTGAGAGCCAGGTCATGATCAAATTTTCTGGATAGCCTATGGCTTTGCTTCCCTGGAATCAAACACACATATCTGGTTATAGTCTGAGCATAGGGCCTAGATAAACAGGGAATAAGTCATGAGGTCCATGTAGTGGGCACTGTAGGCAGGGCTCTTGTTCTCATCTGTCTTCTCAGACTTTTGAGTCTGAGAGTCTCTTTTCATTCTTAAAAATGATTCAGGGCTAGAGAGATGGCTTAGCGGTTAAGCACTTGCCTGTTAAGCCTAAAGACCCTGGTTCAAGGCTTGATTCCTCAGTACCCATGTAAGCCAGATGCACAAGCTGGCGCACACATCTTGAGTTTGTTTGCAGTGGCTGGAGGCCCTGGCATGGCCATTCTCTCTCTCTCTCTCTCTCTCTCTCTCTCTCTCTCTCTGCCTCTTTCTCTGTCCATCTGTCACTCTCAAATAAATAAATAAAACAAAAACAAAAAAATTAAATGATCCAAACCCAAAGATATTTTCCTTAATGTAAATCATCTCTAACAATCTTCATACCATATATTAAAAACTGTGAAGAATTTAAAATATTTAATAAATTCATAAGTAAAGCAGTCACGTGTCATACTAGTCATAAAAATATCACAAGCAGCACAAATGTATTGTCCCTCCATTTTGAAAGCTTTTTGTTGTTGTTGTTGTTGTTGTTGTTGAAGATAAAGGTGTCAGTAGAGTGACTCCTTCTGAAGGGATGGGGAAGAATCTGCTCAGATCCTTCTCCTAGCTCCTAACTAGGAGGATGTAGCCACTGACATTCCTAGGCTGGTTATGGCATTCTCTCTCTATAGTTGGCTCTGTGTCTAAATTTCTCCCTTTCTTTTTATAAGGACAAGAGTCAGATTAAGACCTTCTCTGATGACTTCATTTTAATTTGATCATATATAAAGGCTTTTTTCAAGTAAGATCACACAGGATTAGAATTTCAATAGATTTTGGGAACATAACTCAACCTATAATACATATTAATATAAATTCCATAATTTAATGAAGATAAGCAGACTTTTCAAAATAAAAGACAGTAAGAAGATAAACATTGCTTCACATGTTTACAATTCTCTTTTTAAAATATTGTGTTTATTTATTTGAGAGAGAGAGATAGAGGGAGAGAGAGAGAGAGAGAGAATGGGCACTCTAGGGCCTCCAGCCACTGCAGATGAACTCCAGATGCATGCTCCCCCTTGTGCATCTGGCTCATGTGGATCCTGGAGAGTCAAACCGGGAACCTTTGGCTTTGCAGGCAAATGCCTTAACTGCTAAGCCATCTCTCCGACCTGACAATTCTCTTTAACATCTGGCTGGATAGAATCCCCCTAATTCAGTTCCTCAGGTTGCTGCGATCATATTGCTTTGGTTAAATTAGATGGAGAAAGCATATTCTTCCTAACTTGTTATACTAGCAGCCATCTGAGCTCAGGATGATCCCATTACGAAACGTGGTAAGAGAGTTTCTAAAGTTATCATGATATGGAATTTGAAATCAGGTAAATAAACTTCTGCTTTGCTGCATCAAAATCCCTTAGTATTTCTTGCAATGGATTGGGTTCTATTGCCTATGCACAATTTTATAATATCATGCGATGGTCATTAAAAACATTGGTTCCCTGAGTTATATAGATTTTTCTAAATGCATAGTAGAAAACTCCAATCTCCCTCTATGAAAGAACAAGAGGAAGTAAAGGTATATACAGTCTTAGAACTTATATGAGAATATGTCTTATGCATAATCTCCTTAAAAGGATTCAGGGACCTCCTTAAAGTCCCTAGATCACACTTTCAGAACTTGTCATCTATCATTGCTTAAGAAAATTCTACCAGTGTTTGAAATTCAAGTTCCCCTCAAACCCTGCTCTCTCCATAGCATCTTAGCTGATGTTTCCATGTTGGTTGCTCTGCTTGTGTACTCATATTATTTCACTATTTTATGTTCAACTTGCTTTTTAAATATATATTAATATTAATGTTAATATTAATACTTTATATATTAATATATAATATATCATACATTAATATTATATACATTATATTAATATGATATTAATATGTAATTATAGTTATATATAATATATATATCTCATATATATTATACATTAATACATATATGTATTGACAACCTCTATACTTACAGACAACAAAACATGGTATTTCCCTCCCCTCCCCTGCTTTTACCTTTATAACTCTGCTCTCCATCATATCTCCTCCCTCTCTCCATTAGTCTCTCTTTTAATTTGATGTCATCATCTTTTTCTACTGTTATGAGGATCTTGTATAGGTATTGCTAGGCACTGCAAGGTCTTCGATATCGAGGATAAATTCTGTCTGGACAATTGTATGTAGGGAGTGGGGCCCTTCCTTTGGCTCTTGCATTCTTTCTGCTACCTCTTCCACAATGGACCCTGAGCCTTGGAGGGTGTGAGATGTTTCAGTGCTGGACACTCCTCCGTCCCTTCTTCTCAGCACTATGTTGCCTTTTGGGTCATCCCAGTGGTCATTGCCATCTGAAAAGAGAAGCTTCTCTAGCTAGAAGTGAGATTAACATTAATATATGAATATGAACATTAAGGATATTGCTTTCAGGGCAATGTGATGTGATGAGAGTGATATATGCATTTACCCAGACAAAAGCAGGCTTTATATTCCTAAGGCTCATGACCTCCCCTGCCATAGGCTTTTGATTAGGTTTTCAGTACCAGGCATATATTCCCTCCCATAGAGCGGGCCTTCATTCCAATTAGAGAGCAGTTGGTTTCCCCCAGAGCAGACATGCCGCTATTGCACTCATTCAAACATTTAGCCTGTCTTTTCTCCCATGAATATTTTTGGCATTTTGGTAAAAAATCAGATGGCTGTAGAGGCTTGAATTAATATCTGGGTCCTCTATTCTGTTCCATTGATCTACATGTCTGTCTTTGTGTCAGTAGCATGCTGTTTTTGTTACTATGGCTTTGTAATACAGCTTAAAATTGGTATGGTGATACCACCAGTCTTATTTCTGTTGCTCAAAATTGTTTTGGCTATTCAAGATTTTTGAGGCAATTGTGAATGGGGGAGATTCCCTGATTTCATCGTCTTCATCTTTCTTGTTAGTGTATGGGAAAGCTACTGATTTCTGGGTGTTTATTTTGTATCCTGCTACATTGCTAAAAGTGTTTATCAGCTATAACAGTTTGCTGCTTGAGTTTTTAGGGTCCTTTATGTACAGAATCATATCATCTGCAAATAATGATAATTTGATCTCTTCCTTTCAAATTTGTATGCCTTTTATGTGTATCTCTTGCCTTATTGCTATAGCTAAGATTTCCAGTTCTATAGAAAATAAAAGTGGAGACAGTGGACACCCTTGTCTTGTTCCTGAATTTAGTGGAAAAGCTTCCACTTTTCCCCATTTAGCAGTATGTTGGCCATAGGTTTGTCATAAATAGCTTTTATATGTTGAGATATGTTCCTTCTCTTCCAAGTTTCTGTAAGACTTTTACCATGAATGGATGTTGGATTTTGTCAAATGCCTTTTCTCCATCTATTGAGTTGATCATGTCACTTTTGTCCTTCAGTCCATTTATATAATGTATTATATTTATTGATTTGGATATGTTGAACCATCCCTGCATCTCTGGGATAAAGGCTACTTGGTTGGAGTGAATAATCTTTCTGATATATTCTTACATTTGTTTGCTAATTTTTTATATTTATTTTTTAAGTAGTTTTGTACTCAGTGAATCCAGTCAAGTTGGTACCATTGTTAGCCTCATCCCTGCACTCCTCCTTCCCCTGACCCCTCCTTGTTGGGGTATACGGGTCATGCATTGTGGGGTTAGCCCTCAGTTATGGGTAGGAGGAAATGTCTCTGTGTATCATGACCCAACATGTGGTTCTGACATTCTTTCCGCCCCTTCTTCTGCCAAGTTCCCTGAGCCATGTTGGGTTCATTTTAGGTCTACTTCAGTGATGAAGTCTTGGGAGCCTCTGTGTCTCTGGATATCTGATTTTGTAGGAGTTGATTGTTCTCTGTGTCAATCTCCTTCACCCTTGTCCTGGTACCAGGTTCACCAAGAAAACAGCACCCTTGCTTGTTTCGCCAGTTATTCTTAGTTTCAGCTGAGGCCCTTTTGAGGTATCATGGGTGGTTCTCTCCTTAGGATCTGTGTCTATCTGAAAAAGAGAAGCAGATTTTCCAAGGGAGAGTAAAGTTAGCACCAGGTAAATGGAATAGCCATTAATTTTTAGAGAGAATTTAATAGGTGTAGGTCCTCTTGTAGTGCATGATTGGTGGTAGCTTGATAATGGAGAGTGGGCTCATTTGTTGATGTGGTTCTGACTTGTTTCCCAGCTCCAGCTATGGGATCCATTCCACTGAGCTTATCAGTTAACCAAATTAAGAGCAGTTGGTTTCCCACCATGGCTGTGCACCACTATTGCACTTGTGTGAGCAGCATGACAGGTTATTTGTTCCTAAGTAGGTTAGACCATGAGTTGCTTGGACATATATTCGTCATTTTCCCCAGTCGCCCATGTAGCACCTTCTGGTACTATATCTGCTGACTGTCTGGGGACTGACCCTCTTCCAGCTTCCAGCCATGTCACTCCATGTTACGTGTCAACCACATATGGTGCATTCAGCAGTAGGGTCTTACCACTAAACTTTGGTGGGTCATCAAGTACTCTGAAAGAAATCTGTCATTCTTTTAGGAAACCTTGTAGGTCTCTCTGATCAAAAACTCATTGTGGATGATAGCCACCTGCTGATATTGTGAGTTACAGGTCAGTGCCCATGAAGAAAAGGAAGAAAAATAGAAGTAATATAAAAGAGTTACAGAGAAGAGGGAGAGAGAGAAGCAGTAGAAGATTAAGGTCAGTCTTCATCGTACACTCTCCAAGGCCTTGTGACTCAGGTGTTCCCTCTAAGGGCCTGGTGAAGCTTCAAACATTTGGTGAGTCTTTTAGGATGTAGAACTTTATGGTGCCATTGATGTTTGGGTCCAGATTGGTGTCCTCCTACCCTTCCCTTGCCCTCCACACCCTCCCAACCCACTCTATTGTCCAGTCCTTGAGATGCTTGCTGGGTATGTCGGCATCTTGTGTAGATTCGGGTTAGGTGCTGTAGATGAGTGAGACTATGTGGCAATTATCTTTCTATGATTGGGTGAGTTCACTGAGAATGATATATCCAGGTTTGACCAGTTTTCTTCAAATTTCATTGTGTTTTTTTCTTACTGCTGGGTAGAATTCCATCATGCTGCTATACCACATCTTAGTTATCCATTTGTCTAGTGATGGATATCTGGGTTGATTCCAGATTTTAGCTGTTATGAATTGAGCTGCTATAAACATGGTTGAGCAAATATGTCTGGACTGAGGCTTGGAGGTTTTAGGGTACATGCCCAGTAAGGAATAACTGGGTCTGTTGGTAACTCTATAGTCAGCTTTTTTAGGAGTCTCCATATTGCTTTCCAAAGTGGTTGTACAATCTTACATTCCCACCAACAGTGGATGAGGGTTCCTATTTCTCCACATCCTCGCCAGCATTTATTTTCATTTGATTTTTTAATATTTGCTATCCTTACTGGGGTAGGTGGAATCTCATAGTTGTTTTCACTTGCATATACCTGATGATTAGGGATGGTGAAAATTTTAAGTGTGTGTTTGACATATATATTTCTTCCTCTGTGAACTGCCTGTCCAGTTATTTGCCCCATTTTGTGAGTGAGTTATTTGGTTTTTGAGTTTTTTGTAGATTCTAGAGATTAGGCCTCTTTCAGTTGGATATTCAGCAAATATTTCTCCCATTCTGTGGGTAATCTATTGGCTTTGCTTATTGCATTTTTGTCTGTGAAAAAACTCTTCAGCTTCATGTGATCCCATTGGTTGAGTGATTGTATAAGATCCTGTGCTACTGGGGTTTTGTTCAGGAAGTCTTTTTCCATTCCTATATCATGGAAAGTTCCTCTTATATTTTCTTCCAGTAGTAGGTGTCACCAGGAGATCATAACAGTAATGGAAGTTGCTCAGGGAAGGGACCACCTCCCATTGAAACATTTAATTGGATGCAATCTAAAATATGTTTACTTAATGCCAAGGTCTTAACCAGTAGAGAAACTGAGTTGTATGGCTTCAGTCATTAACAGCTCACTGATGCTAATTTGTTATGGTTTAAGAGTTACTAAAAACTGGCTTTAAGGCTCTCAATAAAATCAATTGGGTTCCTCTATCAAGGTTTTGACTATTGGAAACACTGAGTCTTAAGATAAAGGTCCACATATGTGTTTAATTTCCAAAAATGAGGTACTCATACCTAAAGACATTGTGACTTTAAAGATAGCTCCTATTTTATTTATGCTAATTCCATCAAATGGTCATCACCAGGTTTCATCATTTAGGTTTAAGTGATTTAATTTCAGTCACTATAACTTTCAACTTCCTGTTAGGTAAAATATGTCAGGATAGCTTGCCTAAGCTTTATCAATTTTACATGAAATTGTTTTATGTTAATAAAAATTCCTATTATATATAAGATCAATTGCTATCAAAGATCATGCAAAAAACTTTGGTTGTAAAACACTGTTTTGCTCTTTTAACACAGATTTGTCAAGGGTTGCATTAGATCTTAGCTGTTTTGGCTCAACAATGACCAGATTCTGCTCTATTATATGTAAAATAACTCTCACTTCTGGCATTTCAACTCCAGTGCTTATAACAAAATTAACTTTTAAGACATATTTCCTGCTTTAGGGTCAGCCTCATGCTCAAACAATGGTCCTCATCTGAGAGAAATACTTTCAAGCTCCGTTGTTCTATTTCCAACATTCTCTGGAAATTAGTATCTACACATGTATCTGGACTCATCAAAGACGTTTTCATAACAGGTACCAAGACTTTATACTGTCTTATTTATTTATTTATTTTGCTGACAATTTCTAGGTTAAATTAATTGGTTTAGATTTGTATTATTTTCAGGGCTGGTTCTACTTGTTTTTATAGTTATTAGATATATAAAGGTTAAGACATGCCTACTTTCTATGTTTCAGATATGGTCTATGCCATCACAGGATAACTAACCTTAGATGTTAGACAAAATAACTTAAAACATTTATGTCATTATTTTTCTTTCTGGTTTTTCAAGGTTGGGTCTCAGTTTAGCCCAGGATGACCTGGAATTCACTATGTAGTCTCAGGGTGGCCTTAAACTCATAGTGATCCTCCTACCTCTGCCTCTGAGAGCTGGGATTAAAGGCGTGTGCCACCATGCCCAGCTATTTGTGTCATTCTTATGGATAGGTTTTACTAATCAAATGTTCTACATATGTACAGCCTTTAAGGTTGGTATAACTTCCTTTATAAGTGTGTTAATAACCTATTTAGAAGCCAAAGACAATTGGAATCATCAGAGCTAAAAAGTCCAATATTTTGGCCCTGTCCCCAGGTCATGAGGCCACTAGAGATGATGGGACACTTCTATACTGGCCCCCTGGTAAGTCACTTGTCTTCCTGATCAGGGAGGATACCGAGACCCAAAAACAAAACAAAAAAATGGTGTACAGTCTGAAACAGGAGAGTCAAAACTGAGGAAAAATCAGTCCTCCTGGCTTCCCAAAGAAGGGAAAAGTACTTGGCCAGCATGGCCTGACTCATCTTAACAGACAACACCAGTATCAGAAAAGATATAGGGCTACTCACAGTCACCCTAACTGAAAGTAAAAAAGGCAGGAAACTCTACACTTGCTGGACATCAAAGATGATCTGACTTCTTTTCTCTTTCCTAGTTCCCTAGTCTTATTTTTCCACAAACAACCAGGAGCCCTCCTGGGAGGGAGGTCTTTCATAGGATTTAAACATTGTGGTTAGTTAAGTTCACCTCCTGGAACTTGGTGTCAGGGCTGGCCTTTTCCTGAGACAGCCCCTAGCCCTAACCAACCACCTGTCCCTCTGGTTCACCTGAAATGGAAGACAGCCCACCATTATAAGGTTATAAGTACTTTTGCAAGGGGAGGCAGGCTCTTTGACCACTTGGGAACTTCTACCTGTGGGTGAGGTTTCCCTAAGTTGGGTCTGGGCTGGCTTGTCCCAGGCCCAGCCAGGTTGAGCTGCAAGGAGGACTCCATAGCCCTTACTCTACACATGTGTTCTTTATCCCCTTCAGCTCCCTACATGGCAGGAACTCCTTTAACTTTCTTTATTCTCTTTTCTTTCCACAAATTTTCCAGGCACTCCATGTGGGCTCTCTAGCCACATGGGTGCCTTTTCTTGGCTCTGTACTTCCATCAACATATATAATAAGTTAATAATTGCATCCCTATCAAGAAGGGTCCCTTCAGAGAGGGGGGAAACAGGGATGAGGGTAAGGATGGTACCAACATGTGTTGTTCACACACTGAGTATGTACATAACTAATAAAAAATATTTGGGGCTAGAGAGATGGCTTGGTGGTTAAGGCTCTTGCTTGCAAAGACTAGGGACCCAGGCTTGATTCCCCAGTACCCACATGATCCAAATGCACAAGGTTGCACATGTGTCTGGAGTTTGTTTGCAAGGGCTAGAGGCCCTGGCAAACCCATTCTCTATCTGCATCTTTTTTTATCTCATAAATAAATAAATAAAGGGCTAGAGATATGGCTTAGCAGCTATAGTGCTTGCCTGCAAAGCCAAAGGATCCAGGTCCAATTCCCCAGTACCCATGTAAAGGCAGGTGCACAAAGTGGTGCATGCATCTGGGGTTTGTTTGTAGTGGAGGGAAGCCTTGGTGCACTCATTCTCTCATTCTCTCCCTCTCTCTCTCTAATAAATAAAATAATAAAAAGTTTAAAAAATATAGTAGACTCATTTTTGTCATGGTTAGCTCTAACTCATGAAGACATAAGGAAAAACTAAAATGATGGACAGAAATGCTTCTGGGCATGCTCAGCTGTACTAGAAAATCTGCCCCTGAAGCTGCAGCCTTGCTTAGTCACTGTCAAATACACTCCAGTATGTGTTTGTTTTGCTTACTTTTGTAGTTTGTTCCTTGGTGCTGGGACAAACATCCAACCAGACACAGCTTATGGGAGCAAAGTGATTTATTTCAGGCTTACAGAGTCAAGGGAATACCATCAGTGGAGGAAGAAGCTGGCTTTCTTTCATAGATCCAAGAAGAGAGAAACCACCAACAGCTAGCAGCACCAGCAAGCAGGACCAGCTAGAGCCCATCCTGCTATGAACACACCTAGAAAGGCTGGACTAAAGATCTGTCCCCAAACACACCTTAGGGCTAGACTCTAGGATCTGTCCCCAGTGTCACTCCCCCTTGTAGCAGGGATCTGCCTGCTAAGGGCTTAAGGAGAAAGTTTAATTAAAATTATGACTGAGTCTGGGCTGGAGAGATGGCTTAGTGGTTAAGGCATTTGCCTGTGAAGCCCAAGGATCCATCTTAGACTCTCCAGATCCCATGTAAGCCAGACACACAAAGATGAGACAAGCGCAAGGACACACATGGCCACTAGGTGAGCAAGTGTTTGGAGTTTGATTGCAGTGGCAGAGGTCCTGGCGTGCCAATCCTCTCTCTCTCTCTCTCTCTCTCTTTCTCTCTAAAATAATAAAAAAAATGACTGAGTCTATGGGGTCATACATTCAAACTACCATACATATGTACATAAGTAACATGCTGAAGATCTCTTTCTTATTTTTTGTATGAATATTATAATTTTTGTAACCAACTATTCTTTCTGTGCAAACATCCTTGTTGCTTCTCTTATCTTTTTCCAATCCATTCTCTAAGGCAATCAAAAGAATTTTCTTAGGTTTAAATTGAACCTTTCACCTTTCTGATAAAACAATTTAAATTTCCCATCACACTTAGGCAAAAATGAAAAACAACCTAAACAACTTCCATGTTCCCACTCCCATACATATTTCCATCCTCACTGATAACACTCCCTTTCTTTTGTTCCCAACACCTCAGCCATATTGGTTTTCTTATAGTTCTCTGAGCTTACAAAGCTGCTTTTCATCTCAGGGCTTTGCTTCCCTGCAAGGATGCTCTTCCCTCAGCCCCGAATGCTTTTCTCCTTGTCAGCTTTGAGCCTCAGCTTAACTGTTTACGTGGGTGCAAAATCTTGGAGGAATTTTGGCACTCCTAGTCATCTTTAGTTGATTTTTCTAGACTCAGTGAGTTCTGGGAATGGAGATGGTTGGTATAGAGGACTGAATGCTCTCCAAGATGGGTTAGCAGCACATGGGCTCAGCAGTACTTGTCAGGGTGGGGGATGGGGTCTCAGTGTAGCTCTGGAGTATGGATCGCATCTGTAGAGTCAGTCTCTGTTTGGAGGCAGGAAGCCATCTTAGAAACCTAGAGTCAGTGCTTGGTCAAGTGTTGCCCCCTATCTCTGGAGCAGTGGGAATAGGGAGGGTGTTCAACTTCTCTGGCCAGAAACCTAAAATGTACCAACCATTAGCAGCCAACTCTGAGCACCTTAGGTTGGGATGTGTGCACCAGCCAGAGAGAGGCACCCACAGCATCCACTAGTAAGAGCTAAGGGCGTCCATGACAGCTGTGTGCTTTGGAGAACCTTCACTCATGTCCTCAAAGAGAAATGTTCACCAAAACTAATTTCAGTGTTGTGTATAGTTATGAAACAATAGAATGTTCTGATCAAACTTTTCTCTTTCCTGATGAGAATATTTATTGAGTGCCATAAGTTCATCACTGTTTTAACTAAGACCTACCTAGTTCAAAAAATATAATTTATTTATTTGAGAGAGCGAGAAAAGCAGGGAGGGAGAGAGACAGAGAGAGAGAGAGAAAGAGAGAGTATGGGTCTGCTGCCAGGGCCTCTTGCCACTGCAAACACATTCCAGAAGCATGTGCCACTTTGTGCAGATGGCTTTACATGGAAAATGAGGAGGGCTATCAAGTTTTGCAAGCAAGTGCCATTAACTACTGAGCCATCTCTCCAGTCCTAAGCCCCACTAGCTTTTATGTGCTGTCTTTCCCTTTTCATTTAGTTCTGTATTGTTTTGATGACACTTGCCATATATTCATGGATCATATAGAGCTTTGACATGGACTTGCCCTGAGTCCCCTAATGTTTCTGTTATGGATTATTTCTAGTTTGAGTTCATGGTGGCAAAGAACACATTGCTGGGGCTGGGGCAGTGGCCCAGTGGCTAAAGGCACTTGTCTGCAAAGTTTGCCACCCTGGTTCCCCTGCACTGGACGCAGGACTGTCACATGCCACTGTGACCCCAATGTGCCCAGTGACAACAGAGGTGAGGCAAGGAGAATCTGAACCTCCTGGACCAGCTAGTCTGATGTTTGTAGTTTGGCAGTTCATTTGAGATTCTGTCTCAAAGAAGGTAGAGCACAGCCACCTCCACATTGTCTCTGACCTCCAAGCATATGTGTCATGCAAATGCACACATAAATAAAAACTAAAAAAAAAAAGAACACATTGTACATGATTTTAATTATTTTATATTCATTGAGACTAGTTTTATGGCCTAGGATATGGTCTGCTTTAACATATGATCTGATTACAAAAAATATTTGTTCTGCTGTGATTGAAGTGACTAGCCTACAAACATCACACAAACCCTTTAGATTGCGGTTGACACACAGTTCTCCTATGTCTTTACTGATTCTCAGTATAGGTCTATCAACTCCTGACAGAGTAGTTCTGAGTTCTCCATCTATAACTATGGATCTACCTAGTTCCTCTCAGTTCTGTCAGGTTTTCTCCATGTATTTTTACTTCTTAGTTGCATGGTATATATTCATTTAAGATGTTTATGTCCTCTGTTTGTGAAACTGACCATTTTGTCATTATATTCATCTCTCTGTCTGGTACTTTTCTTTGTCCCTAAATATACATGAAATTAATATAGGCACTTATCTTTCTTTTCATCTCAAAAGTTTGCATTACTAATGTAGCATTGTACAAAGTCATCAGTTTTATTTATTTATTTATTTATTTTTCCCGAGGTAGAGTCTCACTCTAGCCCAGGTTGACCTGGAATTCACTATGTAGTTTCAGGGTGGCTCAAACTCTCGGCAATCCTTCTACCTCTGCCTCCTGAATGCTGGGATTAAAGGCATGAACCGCCACACCTGGCTTAAATCATCAGGTTTTTTTTAGAATATATTTTATTTATTTATTTGAGAGAAAGAGGGAGAGAGAGAGAGAGAGAGAATGGGCACTCCAGGGCCTCCAGCCACTGAAAACAAACTCCAGATGCACACACCCCCCTGTGAAGCTGGCTTACATGGGTCCTGGAGAATCAAACCGGTATCCTTCGGCTTTGCAGGCATACACATTAACCACTAAGTCATCTCTCCAGCCCTTAAGTCATCAGTTTTATAACAACATTTTCATCCAAGCATATCATGCACGTTGATCATATTCACCCTAAATTACTTTCTCCTATCCAGAAATGACATAATTTTGTTCTTATTTATGGGTGAACAAAATTTCATTTGTTTATATACTGCATTTTCTTTATCTGTTCTCTGTTGATGGACACCTAAACTGACTCTGTGACTTAGCTATTATGAATAGGGTCATGATGAGCATAGATGTGAATTTCTTTTCACTGTTGTTTGCATTTGTTGTTCGTTTCTTTGTTTTATTTCATTTATTTATGAGAGAGAGAGGGGGAGAGAGAGAGAGAGAGAGAGAGAGAGAGAGAGCGAGCATGCTAGGGCCTTTAGCCACTGCAAACAAACTCCAGATGCATATGACACCTTGTGCATCTGGTTTATGTGGGACTTCGGGAATTGAACCTGTGTCATTTGGCTTTGCAAGCAAGTGCCTTAACTACTAAGCCATCCCTTCAGCACTCACTGATCACTTCTTTTTTACTTTCAATCTGAACTAGGTGTTATATTTGAATATTTAAAGGAGGATTCTTGTGTAGCACCTCCAGCTGGGTAACATTTGTTTTGAACCACTTGACCAATCTCTTTTAATTGGTTTCTTTAGACCGTATATAAATATACCTAATTCATTATACCTTTACGTATGTCCTTTTAAAAATATTTTTTGTTTGTTTCTCTTTTTTTTTTTATTAACAACTTCTATGATGGTAAACACTATCCCATGGTAATGCCCTCCCTCCCCCTCACTTTCCCCTTTGAAATTCCATTCTCTATCATATCCTTCCCCCTCTCAATCAGTCTCTCTTTTATGTTGATGTCATGATCTTTTCCTCCCATTATGATGGTCTTGTGTAGGTAGTGTCAGGCACTGTGAGGTCATGGATATCCAGGCCATTTTGTGTCTGGGGGGGGAGCACATTGTAAGGAGTCCTACCCTTCCTTTGGCTCTTACATTCTTTCTGCCACCTGAGCCTTGGAAGTTGTGATTGAGATATTGCAGTGCTGAGCACTCTTGTCACTTATTTCCAGCACCATGATGCCTCCTGAGTCATTGCCATCTGAAAAGAGAAGGCTCTCTACCAAAAGTGAGAGTAGCATTAATGTAATCTGGTACAGCCATTGTGGAAATCAGTGTGGAGGTTCTTGAGACAGCTGAAAATAGATTTGCCATATGATCCAGCTATAGCACTCCTAACCCTAAACCTACCTTAGAGATACTTGCACAACCATGTTTATTGCTGCTCTATTCACAATAGCTAGGAAATGGAACCAGTCTTGATGTCCATCCACAGATTAATGGATAATAAAGATGTGGTACAGCTACACAATGGAGTTTTATTCAGCAGTAAATAAAAATGAAATTATGAAATTTTCAGGGAAATGGATGGATCTGGAAAGGATTATAGTAAGTGAAGTAACCCAGGTCCAGAAAGCCAAATGTCACATGCTCTCTCTTATATGTGGATCCTAGCTACAAATATATAGACTTGTGTGTGATCTGGAAACAACAATCAGTAACAGAGGCCCGTAAGCTAGAAAAAGGCTATAAGGGAAGGAGGAGAGGTAAGGTCTTAAGGGGATGGTATTGTAAATATGTAAGAAGAAGAACAGAATACAGGGAGGGGAAAGGCCTAAGTGAGGTCAGGGGAAGAGATCGTATAAAAGAAAGATGGGGGGGAGGGTCAATCAAAATTCAAGATATTCTGAATAAGACATATGAAAATCTACTTTTTAAAATAATTGCACACCCAGAAGCCATAGATTGTTACTAGAAAATTTTCAGTTACAGGGATGGGATACTTCCCATTGAGTTGTTGGCCAGGGAGGTCCCTGTTGCCTCCAAAACATCACAGGCTATTGCCAAGGACCTTGGTTCCCCATGAGAAAGAGATGGTAAGACCTTATTGCTGAAGACGTCACATGCCTGAGCAGCAATGTCATGGGGAACTCAAGCTGGTGCTGAGCAGAAACCCTTCTCCTTGTAGCCCAGCAAACTGAAAGCTGGAAAAAGCTCCACTGTGTGCAGTCTTATTGGAGACAGAAATCATCAGCGGTGAAAACAGTGGGCACTGGAAACCTGAAGCTTGGCCAGACAGGCCAAAAGACTGAGCAAGTGCAATAGTGGCATGTCTGCTCTGGGGGAAACCAACTGCTCTCTAATTGGACTGAAGGCCCACTCTATGGGAGGGAATATGTGCCTGCCACTGAAAACCTAATCAAAAGCCTATGGCAGGAGAGGTCATGAGCCTTAGGGGTATATAGCCTGCTCTTATCTGGATAAATACATATATTGTTCTCACCAAATTGCCCTGAAAGCACTACACTTAATGTTCACAATCATGTATTAATGTTACTCTCACTTCTGGTTAGAGAAGCTTCTCTTTTCAGATGGTGATGACCACTGGGACGGCCCAAAAGGCAACATAGTGCTGAGAAGAAGGGACGGAGGAGTGTCCAGCACTGAAACATCTCACACCCTCCAAGGCTCAGGATCCATTGTGGAAGAGGTGGCAGAAAGAATGTAAGAGCCAAAGGAAGGGCCCCACTCCCTACATACAATTGTCCAGACAGAATTTATCCTCGATATCGAAGACCTTGCAGTGCCTAGCAATATCCACACAAGACCCTCATAACAGGAGGAAAACATGACATCAAATTAAAAGACAGACTAATGGACAGAGGGAGGGGATATGATGGAGAGCAGAGCTATGAAGGAGAAAGTGGGGGAGGGGAAGGAAATATCATGGTTTGTCATCTGTAAGTATAGAAGTTGTCAATCAAAATACATATAATAATAATAAAATAGTGCACACAAATTTCCATAGTATTTAACTTAAATTATGTATTTTATCATCTCATAAATAATTCACCATCTCTTTAATTAAAAGTATAGAGATGGTTCCTGAACTGTTAAACTTCATTCTAATATTTTAGGGTCTATTACCTTGAGGAAGTAAATGATTTTATAATTTCTGATTTTTAAAGGAAAAATAGATTTGTTCCATTAGACTTAGAACACTTTTCCATCTGATATTGAACTTACTTCCAATATTTTTATCATTAACTCCATTCTTTTTTTTTCTTTTTTTTTAAATTTTGTTTTAGAGAGACAGAGAGAAAGAGACAGAGAGAGAGACAGAGAGATACAATTGGTGTGCCAGGGCCTCAGCCACTGCAATAAAACTCCAGACACTTGTGCCACCTAATGGGAATGTGACACCTTGCTCCTGTCTCACCTTTGTGCCTTTGGCTTAAGTGAGATCTGGAGAGTTAAACATGGGTCCTTAGGCTTTGCAGGCAAGCGCCTTAGCTGCTACGCCATCTCTCCTGCCCTCTTTTTGGTTTTTATGAGGTAAGGTCTCACTCTAGTCCAGGTTGACCTGGCACTCTGTAGTCCCAAGCTGGCCTCAAACTCACAGTGATCCTCCTACCTCTGCCTCCCAAGTGCTGGTATTAAAGGTGTGTGCCACTATGCCTTGCTACCCCATTCTTCATAACCTCATTAACTAAGCTTTGATAAGGTATAATAAAGGGCTGAACAGACTTTCAGCATTATGAGCACTGCAAAAAAACTTTTCTCTCTAAAGAAATTACTAGCAATTACAATCACACATGTCACAAAATGAACATATGTCCTATAAATTATGTTGTCGGGCAATGTCATCACTGGGTGAACATCACAGAGGACTTATACATCTCTTAGTAAACTCAGACTTAGTAATCACAAGGTGTATAAGGCTGCTGCTAGATGAACATAATACTATTCTACATAAACATTTAATGCAAATGGAAGGAGTATATTCTAACATAGTGACAAACAACATAGTATAGTGAATACACAGCAACCTAGACTTTTATTGCCAGTATTACATATAAGTGCTATGCATTACTGTATGTGACACACCCATACATATAATGTATATGTGTATACATGTATGCATACAACTGGTGGTGCCATGTGTTTGCATGAGCATCACAACAAATGTGCATAATCATAACATAATTATGACATAAGGTCACTAGTGATAAGATTTTCTTCAGTTCTATTACCATCTTATGGGCCCCCTGTCATATTTGTAGCCTTTCACCAACTAAATTATCATTTTGTGCTATAAGATTTTAAAATTAATGAGTAAACAAACAATGTATAACAAATTAACTTAAAAGCACAAAGTTAGAATTCTGATTTTCTCCAATATTAGCACACTTGAGTTGGGGGTGTAAGGAAGGGCAGCAGTCATAAGGCACATGTGAGATTCAGACAGCAAAGCCTTGAGGTAGAACATTCTGGAAGACCCTCAGCAGTCATCTGCCCCAGGAGGAGACTTCGCCTCTGAGAATTCCAACCAGAGCTCCCTTCATGTCTGTGTTCCACAGGCTGTAATGAAAGGGTTCAGCAGAGGAGTCACCACTGTGTACATGACAGCAGCTGCCGTGTCCACCACCACTGAGTTGAAGGAAGAGGACAAGGGGCACAGATAAGTCCTGATCACTGTCCCAAAGAACAGGGCCACCACAGCAAGGTGGGACCCACAGATGGAGAAGGCCTTGTGCCTCCCTTGAGCAGCGGGAACTCTGAGGATAGCTGAAACAATGTGGATATAAGAGATCAGGATGATCAAAAAAGGGACTAAGATGACTGCACCCCCAGGAAGAGAAGCACAAGATCATTGGCATGGGTATCAGAGCAAGAGACCTGAGCAAGGGTTCCAAGTCACAGAAGAAGTCTAGAATGATCTTCTTAGAGCAGAAGAAGAGCCTGTATATCAGGAAGGTGTGTGTCATGGCAACGAGGTTAGTAAGAATCCAGCAGGAAGCCAGGAGGAGCTCGCAGCGATGGAGCCTCACGATCATTGTGTAGTGGAGAGGGTGGCAAATGGCCACATAATGGTCATAGGTCATCATGTCCAGGAGGAAGAGGTCCATATCCCCCAAAGTCAAGAAGAAATAGAGCTGTGCAAGACATCCTTCATAGGAGATGGTCTTGGTCAGGGTATGGAGGTTCACCAGGTCCTTGGGCATGGTGGTTGAGATGAAAAGGATGTTTGCACACGACAGGTTGGCCAGGAAAAAGTACATGGGGGTATGGAGACATGTGTCAGAACTAATGGCCAGGACAATGAGCAGGTTCCCAGCCACAGAGACTGTGCATATGCATAGGAACAATGGGAAGAGAAGGTGCTGCTGCTTGGGCAGCTCTGAGAGACCCAGAGGAGGAACTCTGAGAAGCTGCGCTCTTCCCTTCCTGCCAAGAGGTCAGAGGTCCAAAAAGACCTCAAATGAACCTTGGGAACGCCTGCAAATATCTCACTTTAGATGACTGACCAGTATGCCTTTTCTGGACTGTAGGAAAGGAACGACAATGTATTATACTTGCTGTCTGCTACATGCATAGGAAAATTTTCCCAAAGCTACCTAACCAAATACATGATTCCAGAAAAGTTGAATGATGCAACTTACGAGAGTTGAAAGAGATTTCTTGTATGATTTTTTTCCTCCTCCTATCTGGTGCACACATCCTCACTTACACTCTGTTTTTATGTAGCTACATCATGAGGATCCAAGGTGCTTTCATTCACCTGCTGTCATATGCTCTACAGTACTAGGTGCCATCTCAGGACTTGGTACAGTGCCAGATAAATACCTTAGTGGTGATGCTTAACCTCAGGCAGCTTGGAGTCCCATGAGATGGAAATCATGGCCTGTATTAAAATCTTATAAAATTAAATTCAGCTTCCATAACCTGACAAACCACTCTTGTGCCTCAACCTAGAGGAAGGTGGTAGTGCACATGTGATATGAAGTGGAAAGGAGGAATTGAGGAGAGAAGGGTTGTAAGCAGGGAAGAGGGCAGAGAGACAGGAAAAGGAGTGGAAAAGGAAATAAACAAAAAAGAATCTCAGCAGGTAAAATATAGAAGTTTAGTATAAAATTAAGGACAGTGATCACATTATTTAGATAGATAGATAGATAGATAGATAGATAGATAGATAGATAGATTCTTGGTTAGAGAAAGGAAGCACATAATAGTGTGCTTTGAAATAAGAACATTTATTTCCAACCAAGCTGGTTACTTTTTGTTTTTATATTTCTTTCTGTTTCCTGACATTGAGTCTTACTACATAGCCCTGGCTGCCTTCAAACGTGTGATCCTCCTGTTCTAGCCTCCCAAGTGCTGGGATTACTCATAAGCATCACCACACCTAACAATATAGTCTTATTTTAATTTTAAAAATTCATTTATTATTAATTTGCAAAGACAGGGAGACAGACAGAGAGAGAGAGAGAGAAGGAGACAGAGAATGGGCATATCAGGGCTTCTAACCACTGCAACCAAACTCCAGATGCATTAGCCACACTGTGTATCTAGCTTTACATGGGTGCTAGGGAATCAAACCTAAGCAGTCAGGTCTTGCAAACAAGCCCCCTTAACATCTGAGCCATCTCACCAACCCAGTAATGAACTTCTTTTTTTAAAAATTTTAATGAAGAAATTCTGGAAGTGTTCTACTTAAAACTTAGAACAAATTAAAAATATTCTATTAACATTTCTATGTGATGTAATTTAAGAAGTCCAAACAGCCATAAAAAGACAAAGAAATATATAAAGTATATGATGAAACATTTATAAAACACTCCTTGTCCCCTCATATAATTGTAAACAAGTTTAGGAATATTACACATTATAAGATAAACTCATAAAAAATTAACAAACCTTAAGAATGCTGTAAAAAGAAAATACTTTTCAATTTTAATAGCATCAAAACGTAAAATACTAGAGAATGTCATAAGAGACCTATGGCCATATAAATGGAATTACAGAACTTAAACAGGTGTTGTTTCAGTGTTGGAGTGTATGCTTAACACATGTAAGACTCTTGGTTCAATCCTCAGCACAAAAAATGTACCAGCAAAAAGGTACAATGGTTAAAGTTTAGAACTTAGAAGTAAAGCTACACACAGATTCTGGGCTGGGGAGATGGCTAAGTGGTAAAAGGGCCTTGCTTTCTAAGCCTGCTGGGCCAGGTTTGATTTTCAACTACCTACATTAAATCAGATGCACAAAGGGGAAAATGTAACTGGAGTTTGTTTGCAGTGGCAAGAGGCCCTATCGTGCCATGTTCACTGCCTCCCTCCTCCCTCCCTGCCTTCTTCCCTCCCTCCCTCTCAAGTAAATAATTAAAATTTTTTTAAAACAATACAGGTTCAAAGGGATCTGACTTCAAAAGAAGTATGGCAAAAACAAAAAGAAAATGTTAGTCAACTATAAGAAGGGGCAAGAAAAAGAAGAGTTGGGAATATGGAGGGAATATTCTCAGCATACAATATATGCTTGTACAAAGAAGTTAAAATGAATAAATATACAACATAAATAAGAATACTGAGAAAAGATACGAAAACCTAATCCAGGAATGTGGGGACTCCCAAGGAACAAACAAAGAAAATACTAGAACCTGAAGTGAGTTTTACTTACATGGAATGCTCTGAATGATTCTGTGAATCCTAGGTAGTTTTCACAGGGTAAAATACTCATATGTTTTTTATCCTGGACTGTTTAAATTTGGATGGTAAGAATCCATTAGCACTGCTCAGCACACACTGATCTCTTACTATCCAGTTTACGTTCCAAAGTCTTTGACCTGACTATCCCCAGAGGCAGGTGAGGAACCTGATGTTCAGAGAACTTGCCTAATTCACACAGCTTCTCAATGGTGAAACTCTATTTTCTCCAACTCTAAAATGTAGGTTGTTGGTTTTGACCACATCAAGTTGATTCTTCCCTCTCATTTTTTGGGTGAGCTGTGGACTATCTCCCTCAGAAATTATGACTGCTATCATGAGGCAGACATAGATAAAGCTTTCTCTGCTATCACCCAATGTTCATTTATACCACTAGTTACTGCCTCTGAAATATGTATCTACAGTTGGAAGAGCTACATATAATATGATGTTATCTCAATTTTTAACAACCACAAGCTAGAGATGAAAATTTAGTAAAAATCACAACAAAATGGCAAGAACAAAAATCTATAAAATATGTAAGGATAAATACAAGTAAGGCATAAGACCAAAATGAAGAAAATCATAACATTTTATATAGAAAGTCAGCAGAATATAAAAGAGAGGGGGAAACATCCTTTATTCTAGGTGAGGAAAATGTCATAAAAATTCTAACCTTTGCCAAGTCAAAATGAAAACATAATAGAATTTCAGTGAATAGTCTCAGATTTTAAGTTTCACCTCAAATAATAAGCCAATCACATCCAGTTACTCACCATCATATTGTATGCTTGATAACTTCATTATTCACTCTATATGCTACATTGTTTTTGTTTAGTTTCTTGGTTGATTCCCCCTTCCCTCAATGAAAGTAAGATTACTTTCTGGCTAGTTCTCAACTATATATCATTCAGACTAAAAAACACACCATATACTTGTGACATGCTGCAGTTGAGAGACACACAGAGTGCCCAAGGAAATGTACAATGCCAATGCACCCCAACAGTGCAGTGATGTTGAGCTCAGTGGCATGGGAGGGACTGTGCAGCAGTGCTGCCAGCAGCAGAAGCAGAATGGATCAGAGGGTAAACAGGGACAAGCAGCTCTGTGAACAGCTAGGAAGTGGGTTGGTGTCCCAGATGCGGATTAAAACACCAAAATGGCAGTGATCTCTGAGGGCATGTCTCCTCACTGGACAAAGGGCACAACACACTGGGCTGAAAGCCTGGCTCTGCTGGACCTGAGACTGCAGGATCAAAGAAAGACCACTGCCACCCAAGGAAAGGGATGGTTCCTATAAAGTCAGACTGTGCAAGTGGGACCCCTCAGCCGAGGCTGGAAAGGGGTAGCAGGAAGGTCAAAGTTATAGGGAAGAAAACTTGCATTTAGTGACTCATTTTATGGACCTTGTCCCAAAACACTACGTCCATCCAGAGTAAGTTGAGGGCAACCTAGCTGTCATTCTGTGCTCACTGAGGAAAGTGAGGTCAAAGAGGCTATGCAGGCTCCCCCAAGGTCACAGGAACGGTAGCAGAATCTGGGTGTGATATTTCCTGTTTGTTCTAAATTCTATGTTCTGCTGTGGTGTGATTTAGAAAGAAAAATATATAACCCTGAAGAGTTCATGTTTGGACCCAAATTGCCTCTTTTATTTTTATTTTTTTGCCAGCTGCAGTCCAGCTGACAAGGTCTCTCTCCCACTGATGGCCAAGGGATTGTGTCCCATGTCTCCTGAATTGTTTCTTTGGTATGAGTCCAGTACCTGTCATCTTCCAGGGACCCATCCCTTATCATTGTGATCACCAATACGACCCTGTGTCTGATCTGCTATAGCCAAATGTGTGGAATTTTTCAAACTCTTGGGCATGCATAATCCTTCCATGGACTTCATGTTTGGAAATTGCCATTCTCTTGTCTTTCTACTTGGAACACTGCCCCACACCCTGCAGTCCTATCTGTCCACACAATTCATGTTCAACTCTCAGATCACCACATATAAATCCCCAAGAGGGCTTGAAAGGTGTCTGTAACTTGCCAGCTATTCTGACATTATACCTCACTTCCCCTATTTTACACCACAATAATTTCCCACTATAATTGATAAGTCCAGCTTCATCACCCAATGAAGCTTCCCTAAGTCACACCACTGTGTGGATCTTCACCACTCGGATTCCCCAGTGCCTGAGGTAAAGCCTGGCACAGAGTGAAAGTCAGTGCACACACAATGCCAGAGTCAGCAAAAGCATGGACATTGGGCAAGCACAGCTCGGTGCTTCCATTCTGCCCTCAGAAACTGGGGCACATGCAGGTGAAAGGGACAAAAAGTCACTCTGAATTCATGCGGAAGGGGCCCAGGAGGTGCTGTCCATTGACTATATTACCCAAGAAGTTTAAAGCTCTGTACAGTCTGTAATGGGTACAATGGACTGACTGCTGCCATGCCCTAATGCAGATCTTAATTGACATTCTCCATTGGCACCCAAACCTAATGCGTAGGATCCATACCACAGGAAGGAATTTTTCAGTCAAAGCACAGATCCCCTTTTCTGGAGTGCCCAAGAGTTAGAGTATAAGACCCAGTTAGAGTATAAGACCCAGCCATCCTGAACAATTCACTGTGGTTTCCTCTGTGCAGAGGAGAACATCTGTGTCACCTGCAGCTCCTGCAGCCCATTGGCTGCCTCTACAACACTGCTTCTTATTCAAGCCTTCCCAAGCCACAGCAGCCCACAGGGCTCCTCCGCCTGTGCTCCCCCTAGCCTGCGTTATGGACCTGCTCTCCAAAACATATTTGGTGACTTCATTTACTTCTTGGGAATACTTCATCTTTTGGTTGGAAAGACTGTTAAACTTACATCACCGCTCATCCTGAGCACTACAATGGTCAGGGTTCTCTGAACTTCCTGTCATTGTTACTTCATCAAAACTGTTCTGCACCACTAGACTCAGGCTCTTTGGAGATGGAGAGCAAGCATACTTACATCCCCCTGCCCCGACCAGCATGCTAGTTTTGTGATGCTGAACAAGACCATCTCAGAATGGTGTCCCACACCAGCTGTGATACTCACCTTACTGCCTGTGTGTTCCACAGCCATCATCAGGATGAGCTGATGCCTCTTCTTCTGTCCTGTGCACTGTTGGAATGTAATGTGAAAGTTTCCTGAGACTCTGAGGCTGTCCTTCTCTGGAGCAGATTCTGATCAGCTTATGGCCTATTGACTCCTCTGGTGCTCAGGGGAGTCCTACACCTCTCCTGCAACATGACTGAAGACGGGGACTTTGTTCCTCAACATTGGAACCTCTGTAATACCTGAGGCTCCCCAGCCCTGGTTATCAGACTTTCCAGTGTATTTTTTTTCCAGATAGAGTCAGTGTGTGTTCTTATGGTCTGTGGGAGACTTGAGCTTAGCAATTGACCCAGGTCCCAAACATTCCCTCAGGAATAATTTCTTGGAAGAGAGAAGGATATGGTCTAGTGATATTTGATTTCCTCTGGGAGAAATTATTCACTATCTTTTTTTTTTGGAGGGGGGCAGAGTTTGGGCTGACTAGGGAGAACCTGTTCTTTCTATCCAATAAAATATCCTTAGGTCCTTCATTTTAAGTGACACTTTACATTAAATAACAAGCCCATAGCTGGGCGGGGTGGTGCACGCCTTTAATCCCAGCACTCAGGAGGCAGAGGTAGGAGGATTGCCGTGAGTTCAAGGCCACCCTGAGACTCCATAGTGAATTCCAGGTCAGCCTGCGCTAGAGTGAGACCCTACCTCGAAAAACCAAAGAAAAACCAAAAAAAATAAATAAATAACAAGCCCATGCTAAAGTTATTTCATGGTAAAGATTTTTTTTGTAAAAAGGAAATATCTCTCAGAGATAAATATATATATATGCATATATATATATATATATATATATATATATATATATATATAGTCACTGTCCTTTTCAGTGTGGACCCTTTTCTCAGCCCTTATACAGAGGTTACCCCATCATGGTTTTTAGTACTGTGGAGAAGAACAAGTAAGAGATCCAAAGATTGATATAAATAGCCTAGCAGTCACAGAAGCCTATGTAGTGGGTCACTTTTGGCCAATTCTGGTACAATAAAGCAAAAAAATTGATAGTAATACATTGTAACTGAGAAATAAAATATAACTTATCTTATTATTCTGGTATTATTGTATGAGAGAATGGATGGATGATTAAAGAAGAAAGAAAGAAAAGCTACCACCTTACCTCAAAAAAACCATAGGCTTTTGAATAGGTTTTCAGTCCCAGGCATAGATTCCCTCCCATAGAGTGGACCTTCAGTCCAATTAGAGAGCAGTTGGTGTCCCCCAGAGCAGACATGCCACTATTGCACTCATTCAGTCATTTGGCCTGTCTGGCCAAACTTGAGGTTTCCAGTGTTCACTGTTTTCACTGCTGATGACTCATGTCTCCCATAAGACTGCATACAGTGTAGCTTTTTCCAGCTTTCAGTTGGCTGTGCTATAGGGAGAAGGTTTTCAGCTCAGCACCAGCTTGATTTCTCAGTGACTTTGCCACTCAGGCATGTGAAGTCTTCAGCAATAGGGTCTTAGCATCTCTTTCTCATGGGAAACAAAGGGCCTTGGCAATAACCTATAATGTTTTGGAGGCAACAGGGACCTCCCTGGCCAACAACTCAATGGAAGGTATCTGATCCTGGGCACTAAAAATTTTCTCGTAACAATCTATGGCTTCTGGGTGTGCCATTATTTAAGAAAGTAGATTTTCATATGTCTTATTCAGAATATCTTGAATTTTGATTGATCCCCCCCCACCTTTCTTTTATACTATCTCTTCCCCTGACCTCAATTAGACCTTTACCCTCCCTGTAATCTATTCTTCTACTTACATATATACAATACCATCCCCTTAAGGCCTTACCTCTCCTCCCTCCCTTACAGCCTTTTTCTAGTTTATGGGCCTCTGCTACTGATTTTCGGTTCCAGATCACACACAAGTCTACATTTGTAGCAATGTTTGGCTTTCTGGGCCTGGGTTACCTCACTTACTATAATCATTTCCAGATCCATCCATTTCCCTGAAAATTTCATAATTTCATTTTTCTTTACTGCTGAATAGAACTCCATTGTGTAGATGTACCACATCTTTATTATGCATTTATCTGTGGATAGACATTAGGTTCCAATTCCTAGCTATTGTGAATAGAGCAGCAATAAACATGGTTGTGCAAGTATCTCTAAGGTAGTGAGAAGAGCCATTAGGCCATATGCCTAGGAGTGCTATAGCTGAATCATATGACAAATCTATTTTTAGCTGTCTCAAGAACCTCCACACTGATTTCCACAATGGCTGTACCAGATTACATTCCCGCCAACAGTGTAGAAGGGTTCCCCTTTTACCACATTCTTGCCAACCTTTATTGTCATTTGTTTTCTTGATGGTAGCCATTCTGGCAGGAGAGAGATAGAATCTCAAGATAGTTTTAATTTGCATTTCCCTGATGGCTAAGGATGTAGGACACTTTTCAAAACGTTTATATGCCATCTGTATTTCTTCTGATGAGAACTCTCTATTTAGTTCCATAGCCCATTTTCTGATTGGGTTATTTGATTTCTTATTGTTCCGTTTTCTGAGTTCTTTTTATATTCTGGATATTAATCCCCTGTCAGATGTGTAGCTAGCAAAGATTTTCTCCCATTCTATAGGTTGTCTCTTTGCTGTATTCACAGTGTATTTTGCTGTACAAAGGCTCTGTAATTTCATGAGATCCCAGTAGTTGGTTTGTGGTTTCATTTTCTGAGCAATTGGGGTTATATTCAAAAAGTCATTACCTATGCCAATATGTTGAAAGGTTTCCCCTACCTTTTCCTCTAGCAATTTCAGAGTTTCATGTCTGATATTAAGGTCCCTGATCCACTTGGATTTGATTCCTGTGCATGGAGAAAGACAAGGATCTATTTTTATCTTTCTACATATAGATATCCAGTTTTCCCTCCACGACTTGTTGAAGAGACTGTCTTTTCTCCAATGAATATTTTTGGCATTTTTATCAAAAATTAGATGGCTG
This sequence comes from Dipus sagitta, assembly GCA_036346955.1. Taxonomy (NCBI): domain Eukaryota; kingdom Metazoa; phylum Chordata; class Mammalia; order Rodentia; family Dipodidae; genus Dipus; species Dipus sagitta. Next base: position 20,249,504 of record CM070778.1, read on the forward strand.
TAGCTGGATTAACATCTGGGTCCTCTATTCTGTTCCATTGATCTACATGTCTGTCTTTGTGCCAATACCATGCTGTTTTTGTTACTATGGCTTTGTACTATAGCTTAAAATCGGGTATGGTGATACCACCAGCCTTCTTTTTGTTGCTCAAAATTGTTTTGGGTATTCAAGGTTTTTTGTGTTTCCAAATGAACTTTAGGACTTTTTTTTTTTTTATTCCTATGAAGAAAGCCATTGGAATTTTAATGGGGATTGCATTAAATGTGTAGCTTGCTTTGGGTAAGATTGACATTTTCACAATATTGATTCTTCCAATCCAAGAACATGGGATGTCTTTCCATTTCCTAGTATCTTCTGCAATTTCTCACTTGAGTGTTTTAAAGTTCTCATTGTAGAGATCCTTCACTTCATTAGTTAAGTTTATTCCAAGGTACTTTATTTTCACCGTTTAGTATTTTGTTGGCTGTAGGTTTGTCATAAATAGGGTATGATGGCGGCATAGGAGCCACACCAAACCAGCCTAGGGAAGGATTTAAGCAAAACCCCAGCAAAAATACAGTCTTCCTCTGAAAAGTAAAGGAGTATAGGTTATTCTTAGACACAGCGAAGAAGCTGGAGAGACCAAGATCCACCAGAAAGGAGGAAAACAGATAGAGTCCCACTGAGGTGCTCACAGCCCAGGATCTGCAAACTGCACCCACCCAGTGCACTACCCCACCAGGCACACCAGGTGGCAGCAGCAGCAGAGACCAAGCAACAGATTTTTCAACTTCATTAGCCTTCTTGCAAAGTTAAGAAAACTGAAGGAAAGACACCTGAGATGAACTAAAGAGCTACTGAAAGTGTGAGCAACTCCAGAAGTCTGAACTATTCTATCCCCCACCATCAGAACTGGAACCTCCAGCATTCAGCCCCCAGTAGCAGCACAGCCAGCAGAGTGGATCAGAGGTACAGCTGCACAGACAACACGGAGGGATTGTGGTGGGCACTCAGCATTGGTGATTGGAAGCCACCCCAAAAGATAACAAGTTTGACTGACAACAACAACAACAAGAAAAAAAACCCAACCCTCCCCCTCCCCCCCCAAAAAAACAGGTACACAGACCTGTACTACAAGAGCTAATCTCTCTTTCCTTATCAGGGAAGGTTATGAGGTATATATGGGCAGAGTCTGACCCAGATCCAGGTTGATCTAGAACCCAATTCAGAACAGAAATCTCTACCTCCCAGCTGACAAGATTAAGGGCGTAGAACAACACACACACTTAGGGATTTTGGCTTTGTATGACTATCTGTTTGTTTTAATCCCCACAATTGCATACTTTGTGCTGGTTTTTGTCAATTGTATATGTTACTTGATTGAAGTTTAGAATTTGCCAGTAAATTATTCCACCCAGTCCACTAGAATTCTTGCTTAGCAAGCAAACTCATCACCTAGGATTACTTCTGTGGCTTGACTGGGGGACAAGAGCTACACCTGGCACCTTGAACTCATATCCTGAGGGTATATAGAGGTGGATTGCCACGTCTGGGAACACTGCAGATAAGTAGAAAACCCAAGCATCAAATCAATTCTGGATGCCAAAGTCACTACAATATAATACAAGAAACTCAAAGAATCAAGACAATACAGTCCTACCAAAATTATAAATCCATCAGAAATGATGACCAATGAGACTGTTTAAGATGAAATTCCTGACAAAGATTTCAAGAAAATGATGGTATCTATGCTCAGGGAAATCAGAGAAGAAATGAAGGGAATCAAAAAAGAAAAAGGAATTAAAGAAGAAAGCAAACTTCTGAAAGAGAACACAGGAAACCAGCTTAATGAAATAAAGAGGTCATTACAAGACATGAGTAAGGAAATAGAAATACTGAAGAAAAACCAGGCTGAAATCCTGGCTGTGAAGAATACAGTCAATGAAATAAAGAACTCTATGGAAAGTCTCACCAGTAGAATGGATGAAGGAGAGAACAGAATATCTCAACTAGAAGACCAGGCAGCAGATCTAATATAGTCCAACAAAGAGAAAGACAAGCTAATAGCAAGGTATTAATGGGAATTTCAAGATATCCAGGACACTATGAAAAGATCAAACATAAGAATTCAGGGTATAACAGAAGGAGAAGAATTTCAACCCAGAGGCTTAGTAGATGTTCTCAACAAAATCATAGTAGAAAAATTACCCCAAATTGGGAAAGAAATGCCAGTGCAGGTACAAGAAGCATTTAGAACACCAAACAGACAAAACCTGTAAAGAACCTCTCCTCACCTTGCTATAATTAAACTACTAAACACACAAACCAAAGAAAATATATTGAAAGCAGTTAGAAAAAAAAGCAATTCATCTACAAAGGCAAGCTCACCCACCTAAGTTTTGACAAAGAGCTCAAAGCACACACTGGAGAAAAGACAGCATTTTCAAGAAATGGTGCATGAAAAGCTGGCTAACCACATGTGAAAGAATGAATCTAGGCCCTCTTCCCTTTCTCTCTACAAAAATTAACTCCAAGTGTACCAAGGAATGCAATATAAGACCTGAAAATGCAAAACGAATAGAGAAAAAACTAGGAGGGCTTTCCAAGATATGGGCATAGAGAAATTATTTCTGAATAAGACCCCACTAGCCCAAGGAATGAAAAAAACCATTGCTATCTCATGAAACTAAAGCACCATTGTACAGCTAAGCAAACCATCAAGAGAGTCAATTGACAAACTACAAAATGGCAGAAAATCTTCACTTGCTATGCATCTGTCAGTGGTTTAATATCTAGATTATTGCAAAGAACTAAAAGAACTAAGCAATAAAAAAGCAATAAACCCAATCAAAAAATGGGGCAGTGAACTGGACAGAGTTCTCAAAGCAAGAAATACAAATGGCCAGTACACACTAAAATGATGTTGAACATCTTTACCCACCAGGGAAATGCAAATTAAAACTACTTTCAGAATCTACCTTGCTCTGGTCAGAAATGCTATTATCAAAAACTGAAATAAAAGCCAGGCATGGTGGTGCATGCCTTTAATCCCAGCACTTGGGAGGCAAAGGTAGGAGGATTGCTGAGAGTTCAAGGCCACCCTGAGGCTACATGGTGAATACCAGGTCAGCCTGGACTAGAGTGAGAACCTACCTCAAAAAAAAAAAAAAAAAAAAAAAAACCAAACCAAACAAACAAACACACACACAAAAAAAAAAGAAACGAAAAAAATTAAATGACAGTGTGGTGGTTTGATTCAGGTGTCCCCCATAAACTTAGGTGGTCTGAATGCTAGGTTCCCAGCTGATGGAGATTTGGGAATTAATGTATCCTGGAGGGAGTGTATTGTTGGGGGGAGGGCTTATGAGTGGTCCCCTTGCCAGTGTTTGGCACACTGTCCTGTTGTTATTGTCCACCTTATGTTGGCCAGGGGGTGATGTCCACCCTCTGCTCATGCCATTGTTTTCCCTGCCATCATGGAGCTTCCCCCTTGAGCCTGTAAGACAAAATAAACCTCTTTTTTCCCACACACTGCTCTTGGTTGGGTGATTTCTACCAGCAATGTGAAGCTAACTGCAATAGACAGTAAATGCTGAACAAGGTGTGGGGAAACTGGAACCCTCATTCACTGTTGGTGAATATGCCAATTTGTAAGCCTTAATGGAAATCAGTATGAAAGATCTTCAAAAACCTAAGAATAGATGTACCATTTGGTCCAGATATACCACTCCTGGGCATCTACCCTATCAACCTTAAGCTTTACTACAGAAACATTTGCTCAGGGCTGGGGAGATTGCTCAGTGGGTATGTACATTTCCTGAGCAAACACAAGATACTTGATAAAGCATGTTTGTTGCTGCTTTATTCACAATAGCCAGAAATCAGCTCAGAAGCCCATCAACTGATGAATGGATAATGGAACACATACACAATGGGATTTTTAAACAGTGGTAGGAAAAAAATGACATGATGAAATTTACAAGAAAATGGATAGATGAGGGTAAGTGAGGCTACAAAATGTTGCAGTCAGGTTCACATTGCTGGTAGAAATCATACAACCAAGAGCAGCTTCTGGGAATAAGTGGTTTATTTTGGCTTATGGGCTTAAGAGGAAGCTCCACGATGGCAGGGGAAAACAATGACATGAGCAGAGGGCGGATATCACCCCCTGGCCAACATAAGGTGGACAATAGCAATAGGAGAGTGTGCCAAACACTGGCAAGGGGAAACTGGCTATAACACCCATAAGACCACCCCCAACAATACACTGCCTCCAGGAGGCATTAATTCCCAAATCTCCATCAGCTGGGAACCTAACATTCAGAACACCTAAGTTTATGGGGAACACCTGAATCAAACCACCATATTCCACTCCTGGCCCCCATAAACTGATATCCATACATGATCTTAAATACAATGCACTCAGTCCAACTTTGAAAGTCTCCATTGCCCCGGCCAGCGGGGCTTCAACGGGAGCACAGACCCCAGAAAACCTGAAATGAAAGGGACAAGAGACACAAGGAACCGACAGTAAGATAGGAGTCTGATCAAGCTGCCAATTTTTATTTTTCTCAGGGTGCCTTTTATACAGCAGAACAGGGAAGTTTGTCAGCAGTTTAGGTATTGCTACAGTTCTGTTTCAATAGGATAAGGTCCTGGCCCCAAAGTCACAAGATGTTCCACAGGATAAGGCCCCAGCCCCAAAGCCACAAGATAACTACTCCCTCATTCTTTATGGGTTACATTGTTATTTCTCCATGCATGGGTTAACAAACACCTGCAGACCTTGTGACTTTCCAGAACAGACAACTTATCACAAAATGGAGTCATTATTCAGGATGGAGGCACTTTTGGTTTCCTAGTGCCCAATGGTTCCCCACACTCCATAGTTCTTATCAATTCCAATGATGTTCATAAATCCCCATAGTCCAAGGTCTTTTAACTGAGCCATAATACCAAGAAAGCCTCCCCCCCCAAACCCATAATGGCACAGAATAAACATTCACACTGAAGAAGATGGCATTAGGCATAGCAAAGAAACATTCAGCCAATACAAGATTTAAAACAACCAGGGCAAACAGCAAACTGTAAATCCAAGTCCAATGGCTCTAGCCAGTGACAAATCTCCAAGCCCGGTAATTCTAACCAGCAACAAGTCTCTAGCATTCCAATTCCACCCCTCCAGCTAGGCTACTCACAGTCCTGGAAAACCTAATCGGGGCCAGCAGCTCTTGAGCAGCCATTTCGTGGTTCCGGTATCTCCACTGGGTCTCCCTTCAAAACAGTCTACATTCTTCCTGTTGCCCCAGTGCAGGTCAGCAGGCCCAATCTCAAGGGTTGTAATTCCTCAAACAATTTGCAAGTGAACAGGCAGCAGTTTAGGCCAAAACATTTCATTTTTTTCTGTGCCATATCCCTCTGCTCACACCAGTTCATTTCTATGCAAAACAACCCTGCACATCTTCTCAGGACCCAGGCATAACAGCAAGCTTCCCACACAAACTGCTAGCAATCCAGGCAAAGCTCTTTCTGAGCCTCATAAGTCAAACCTCACAGTCTATAGTTCTTACTGCATTCAGGTCTTTCAACTCTGATCAGAATAGTCCATCAAGCTGTACTTACAGCACTGCAAGGCATCTCTTAGGTCAAGGTTTCAAGTCCTTCCACATTCCCCTTGAAAATCAGCTCCAAAAGGCCAAAGCCACATAGTCAGGTGTCTAGCAGCAATCCCACTCCTCAGTATCACTTTACTATTGCAGTCAGGTTCACATTGCTGGTAGAAATCACACAACCAAGAGCAGCTTCTGGGAAAAAGATGTTTATTTTGGCTTACAGACTCCAGGGGAAGTTCCACAATAGCAGGGGGAAATGATGGCATGAGCAGAGGGTGGACATCACCCCCCTGGCCAACATAAGGTGGACAATAGCAACAGGAGAGTGTGCCAAACACTGGCATGGGACACTGGCTATAACACCCATAAGCCCGCCCCCAACAATACACTGCTTCCTGGAGGTGTTAATTCCCAAATCTCCATCAGCTAGGAACCTAGCATTCAGAACACCTAAGTTGATGGGGGACACCTGAATTAAACCACCACACAAATGCTGCATGTAATCTCTAATATGTGGATCTCAATACAGGAATAATTTTATTTGCTGGTAAGTTGTAGAAAGCATTAGTAGTACTGGAAGAAACCAGAAATGAGACTTGGAGAGAAGAAAAGCAGGGAGGGCAAAGGAGGGAATAGTAAGGAAGTGGAGGGACAGAATACAGGTGATGGAGGGGCCTGGAGACAGGGGTAAAGCAAGAATAGGAGGGTGGAGATACACAAAATTAATGCCGGCATAAATCAGTACCATAAAAACTTACCTCTTCACTAGCTAATTAAAAGATACAACTCTCTCTCCCTCTCTCTCTCTCTCTCTCTCTCTCTCTCTCTCTCTCTCTCTCTGTTGGGGATATGGCTTAGTTAAAGTCACTTGCTTGCAAAGCATGATGGCCTGGGTTTGATTTTCCAGAAACAACATAAAGCCAGATGCACAAAGTAGTTGATTACATCTGGAGTTTATAGAAAATGAGGCCCTGACATACTCATACTCATTCTGTCTCTCTCTTTCCCACCCTCAAATAAAAATATTTTAAAAACTATCTATCTATCTGTATATATATATATATATATATATATATATATATATATATATATATATATAGAGAGAGAGAGAGAGAGAGAGAGAGAGAGAGAGAGAGAAATACAGAGAATGTATAGGAAGCAGGGGTTTAAATATGAGTACTGCTTTCACTGATAGCTTGAGAACCTCCTCTAGGGTAATAGTGGTAGATAATGAGGAGACCCCAAACTCATAAGTCAGAAAACTAGAAGTTGTTGAGAGCTCAACAGTTAAGGACACTTGCAACATGCTCACCCAAGGCTCAAAGAACATTGTGAATGAAGAGGCAGAAAGAATTTAAGAGCCACAGGATGGGAAGGTGTGTTCTGAGGCATGGTCCCCCTCTCACACTGCAAGGAATGACTGGTGCATTCATGATCCCACAGTGGTTACCAATAACCTCTCTGAGGAGGGCCCTTGTGGAATGGGGCAGGAGAGAGGGGATATAAGAGCATTGGGAATTTAACCTATTTGGAGTATGTTTATATATTGAAGTTACCAACAGATTTTTTAAATATTCAAGATCTTTAGCCATCAGGGAAATGCAGTTTGAAAATAATTTGAGATTTTAGCTCTCTCTGGTCAGAATAGCTATCATCAAAACAAATGTCAAGCTGGGTGTAATGGTGCACACCTTTAATTCCAGCACTTGGAAGGCAAAAGTAGGTGAATCACCATGAGTTCGAGGCTACCCTGAGAATTCCAGGTCAGTCTGAGCTAGAGTAAGATCTTACCTTGAAAAAAAAATCAGATATCAGAGTGGACTATTACCTGTGTCTAAACGAATTTTGCGGCCATTGGTATTTTGGTTTTGTCCTACTTGCTACACTTTAATTCAAACTTGTATTTCCTTATAAGTTTGACAGTCTTGGAGTGACCAGCAACTTTGATGTTTTCACTAAGATTTTATTTGGAATGCAAGAGAGGTTAAAGAGGTTTCAGTAGTACACATGGAACTAATTTGGTTGAACTAAATGCTATAGACGTCTACCAGTCTCTTCGAGTACCTTTTGTAAAATCACAGATGACTGCTGACAACGTTGAGCATCATACTTCTTGCATGTCAGCTACATCAAATGTTTTGCATAATAAAAAATACTAATAAGACTAATTTGTTTGATATTCCATGTTCAACTACTGTCATGTTCAGTTTCATTGTATGTAATGTAGACTAGTTGATCAGATCATGTGTTCTGGGGTGTTTTTTATTCAATAGTTTTGATGTAGTAGAAAAAAATCAAATGACAACAAATGCTAAAAAGGGTGTGGGGAAAGAGGATCCTTCATCTACTGCTGGCGGGAATGACAACTTGTATTGCTACTATGAACATCAGTATGGAAAATTTTCAAAAATCATAGCCCAGCTATACAACTCCTGGGAATAAAATTTAAGACTCTAGTATTTACCCTAGAGTTACTGGTTCAGCCATGTTTGCTGCTGTTCTATTCACTATCACTAGGAAAGGGAATAATCCCAGACATCCATCAAGTGCCGAATGGATAATGACAATGTGGTACATACCCAGTGGAGCTTTATTCCATGTTAAGAAAAAACAAAATTATGAAATTTGTATGAAAATAAATAGACCTAGAAAAATTACATATAAGCATGTTTACCCTGGTTCAGAAATACAAATGCCCCCCCTTTTTTTTCTCATATGTGGATCCTAACCTGGAATGGTTTGATTTGTTTATAAGTTGTAGTGAGCATCAGTAGAATTGGTTAGGAAGCTAGAATGAGGCTTGGAGAGAGGAGAAGCAGGAAGTAATCAGAGGATGGAATGGTGAACAGGCACATGGAAGGACAGAATTCAGGGGTTGGAAGGATTTAAGGGGGCGGGCAGAGTTAAAAGAGTGAGAATGAAAATGTGGTGGTTTGATGCAGGTGTCCCACATAAACTTTTGTGTTCTGAATGCTTAGGTACCCAGATGGTGGCAATTTGGGAATTGAAATCTCCTGGAAGCAGTGTATTATTGGGGATGGGCTTATGGGTTTTATAGACGGCTTCCCCTTTGCTACACTGTTTTGCTGCTGTTGCCCATTTGATGTTGGCCAGAAGGTGATATCTACCCTCTGCCAATGTACAACACCTGTGCTCACAGTGAATAAAATAAATCAAGATATTGTATGAGGGTTTGGGTGTCGCCCTCAGTCACTCTTGGTAAGTTAGCAGGTAGGAGGATGAGCTGTTGCCTTACTTTCATTCCACTCCCATGGGTTCTGATTTCCTACATTATATAATGTTCTACACATTTGTTGTTTTCAGGTACAGTAACTTCTCTCTTTCCGTTTCTCTGTCTCCCAAGGTTTTCCCACATTCTAGAAGTACTTGGAATAATGTTCATCATTTATAATCTTTTTATTCATGATAAGATTCATTACTATTAAATATTATAAAGTAGTTCTAAAATTATTATCAAGTCAATATAACAGCCCTGTGAGATGGGGTGCAGTGCAGTCATTATTAAGCCATTGTTTATTTTACCTTCATTATGCAGCTATAATAAACCTTGAACAGATGTCCCATCAAAGATTGTGTTTAAATTCATCTGATGGGTCTCTCAAATCTGTATTTTTTAATGGTAATGTAAGTACTGTATACTCAAGTACCCAGGTGTCATCACCTGTAATCTCATGTAGTTCTTATCTTTTGCTATTTATTTATGTATTCATTTTCACATGTGTATGTGTGTGGGGTCCCTGGTTCCTCAGGAGGGTATTGTGCACTGGCTCCCTGGAGGTGTCCAGGCAACTGTGGAGCAGGGTCTTGAGTGGCTGTGAGTGTGATAGGAAGAAACACCTGGGAGACAGCTTCAGAGAACAGCTTGTTTATTTTTCAGGGGATTGAGTTTTTATAAGCAGTTGAGAGAGAGCAGGAAGGGGGTCCTAAGGGGAATAATGGGTTCAAAGGTTGTTTGCCAATACCTAGGGACGTTCAATCCAGCATGCAGGGAGAGAGTCAGGTGATCTATGTAGCCACAGGAAAAGGTATGGGGTATGAGTCACAGGGGAATGGATTGTGTGAAGGCTGCTGGCTGGTACCATATAAGGAGTTTCCTAGGCAACTAGCCAAAGGTCACAGGTCTATGAGAGAAACCTAAGTCTTATCAGGATGTCCAGATGTCCTGGGCTTAGAGAGGGACTGCCCTACTTCCTGCAAATCTTGGGGTCCGAGATTTTTGTCCAGGCGTCCAGGCACACTTAGACACCTGAAAATGGGGGGAGGAGCCTGGTTTACTGCATCCCCCAAAATGGGGGGAGGAGCTCCCCTGCCAGTCTGGGACCCAAGATGTGTCTGGTGGTTCAGGCTGCTGCAACCTCTCCATAGCCTGGGGACCTTAGTTGTTTCTGACAGTTTAGGCTTGCTTTAACCCTGTGTGCGACAGCTCCACCTTTATTTTTATAATGGGGTGGTGTCATCATATTGAATGAGATCTTTATAGTCTATCATAGGCTAAGATGGTGCATGAGGACCTAAATAGTAGCAACATTAGCAATATTAGTTAATTATTGTCTGAGAAATTTGATGAGGCAGGGGGCTACAGGTAATAGGGTTCCTATAGCAAGGAGGGGGCTAAGGAGGGGGAGAGGCCAAGTGACTAAAGAACCAGGTGGTGAGATCCTCAGGTTTGTAGTGGTCAAGCAGCTCCTTGTGGAGTTTGAGAGTTTTAACATTTTGTTCAACAATATTTTATTCATTAACAGAAAACCATTCTTATCCCAATACTACACATGTCCACCCATGTTCAGCAGTAATGAGGTCTAGGGCTCTATGGTTTTGAAGTACCACACCCACGAGAGAGTTCAATTGTCTCTGGAGAGATTTGAGGCTGTTGGTGGTAGATATCATGGCCTGATCAAGCTTGTTTTGGAAGTCCCCCACGAGGTGGTAGGTCTGGACAAGAGCAGCTCCTGCAGTACCCTAGGCACTCAGGGACAGTATCATGCTGAGGCCCACCAGCAGAGGGATGAAAATGTCTCTTGGTTGATGCAGGCAGAGTTTGTAGGCTGCTTTGACTTCCTCATAGAGATACTCCTATGGAACAATCAAGACTGGGGAAACATTTATGCATGGGTGGTTAGCCATTTGTTCCAAAGGAGAGGGGGTGTCTTGACACAAGTGTTCCTGGTTATGGAAATATTGAAGAGGCATTCAACTCTGGTCGGCTTGGAGCTGGACAAGCAGACAGGCACACCCTGACCAGAATCAAAGAGAGGCATATCAGTAAGGCAGGGTTGAAAATAGCTTGTTATCAATGTAGGGTATTCAAGGGTGGTATTAATAGGGGCTGCAGTTAGCAGGGGATGGGTAGGGGATGCACATAAGAAGCAGTTAGAAGCATTAAGATGGTTAGTAAAAGGGATAAGGTCGGCTACATATTGTGCCCATGTTATAGTGGCTTGTATTTTTTTCTGTGATTTGTTTTTCCTGTGAGACAATCTGATAGCTAGTTTGCACTGAGCAGGAAGCAGGGATTTACTGTCTAGAAATATGAAGAGTACCAGAGGGAGATGATAAGTAGTAGATATTAGCATAGAGTTTTCCCAACACCCCTACCCTCCAACGTTCATTCCAGTGGTTTCATATGGACAGCGTACATTCTCTAGTTTTCCAGAAGGCTTTAAAGAAAGCATCTGGACTCCTAAAGCTGTCAATGACACAGTAATCACATTGGCATCCTCCATAATAGTACTTGTCTTTAAGGCACTCTTTGTTGGTTTGGCGATAGGCAAAGCATGCCATGCTGTTCACACCAACCACAGACTTAGGATAGACATAGAAAGTGACAGTGTCTTGGCAGCCCTTAGTATGGCAATATCCTGTGCCAGTGATTTTATTGACCCCTTTATAGGTCTCTTGGGTTTCAAAGCACCATCCTCCACTGGAAGAGGAGGGGCGATGACAGAGGCAGTGAGAAACATATTTGCATTGGAATGTAAGATTGTTAAAGCCACTACAAAATGGCTGTCAGGGAGGCCTGGGCTGGTCCTATGGGAAGACACAAGCAAATCCCCTTCCTGTGGTGAGGAGGGGGTCTTGTCCCTTCCATATTCAATCTAAGGGATCTCGCCATCCCACCAGAGTGGGAGGGGCAGTCTCTGGTGTATGACAGTGAAGGGTGATGGGGGGGGTATTGGGAGTTTTTATATATATTGAAAATGTTTAAAGTAGTCAAAGCCATGGCTAACTGAAGGTTGGGTGGATAGGTATTGGGCTGTTGTTTTTTTAAGTTGGGCTTTTAAGGTTTGATGTGTTCTTTCGACTGTACCGCGGCCTTGTGGGTTACGTGGGAGTCCTGTATGATGGGTAATCTTCCATTGCATGCAAAAGGCTTTGAATGAGGAACTGACAAAAGCTGGACCATTATCACTTTTTATTTGTTGGGGGACACCTATGATGGCAAAGGTAGAAAGCATATGATGTATAAGATTTTTTGAGCTCTCTTCTGTTTGTGCTGTGGCCCATATATAATGGGAGTAAGTATCCACTGTCACAAAGAAATATTTCTGACGACCGAATTGGGGAATATGAGTGATGTCAATCTGCCAAAGGGCATTGGCCTTGAGGCCTCAGAGATTAGTGCCAATCGTCTGAAGGCAGGTGTTGTTATTAGTGAGGCACAGGACTGGCATGTTTTTAGTATATGTTGGAGTTGATTTTGGGGAATCAGAGGGAAGCGTGATTGTAATCCCTTAAGGCTTACATGGGTGTTAGCATGAAATTTTTTTGCTTCCTCAAGGGTGGCCAGAAAGATGTCTGTTGAGTCTCCATAGGAATCCGTCTAGTCTGCTAATGTGTTTCCCTTGGTGAGGGGGCCAGATAAGGGGCTGTGAGACCTTATGTGTTATACAAACAGGGGGACCCTTCTTTTGCAAATAAGGTTGGAGACTTGGTGAAAGAGGGTTTTCATCTAGTTGGAAGATATGTGAGCAAGCAAGCTAAGGGAGTAAGTTAACAGCATAGATGTGATCTGGAAAGAGATTAAAGGGGCCTTCTTCCTCTAGGAGTGCCAGATAGATGGCATACAGTTCCTTATATTGTAGGGATCTGTCAGGAAGTTCCTTAACAATGATGGCGAGAGATTGATCTCCTGGTTGGTAAAGAACTACCACTGATCCTTTCTTTTCCCCCCGCCTGTAAAAATGGGGGGGGGGGACTGTGGGGATTGGTTTTTTTGAAAAGAAGCAGGGAGGGAGCCATTTAAGAAGGGGTATTGCAGTAATCCTTATTAGGGTAGTGGTGTCAATTTGACCAGGGAAGCCCATTAGGGTGATTGCAAATCAGGAGTGGTTCCTGAATAGCCATTGTATAAAAGCAAGGGGGTGGGGGTTGTGATAGTGTCAGGTTCTTTGCCCAAGGTTTGGAGAGCCCGACCTCACCAGGTTTTGATCATGGCAGTGAGGGCATCAATCTCTGTTAATATACGTGGGGTACCATCAGTGGAAGCATGGAGCCATTCCAGGACTCGTTAGGGTTGGCATAGTGCTCCCATGACAGTTGGGGAGGAGTTAAATATCCTAAGTTGAATTGGCTTGTCTGGTGAGTCCCAAACAAGTACAATATCCGAAAATATGTTATTAATCTTGGTTAATGCCTGTTTTGCCTATGGGCTCAGGAGGCACGGAGAGGATGGGTCTTTATCACCTTTTAACATATCAAATAAGGGTTGTAAATCACTGGTGGGAGTAGGAAGCCAAGATCAGAGCCAATTGAAGTTCCCCAGAAAGCTCTGAATCCAGGCCAATGTGAGCTTCTGAGGAAAGGAGAGTGTGAGTCTAAGAGGCTGGGCAGAGGTGAGGGAGAGTTCTGTTCCCAGGAAAGTTATAGGTGGCATAATTTGGACCTTATTCAGGGCAATTTTGAAGCCTGCCTCAGTGAGGGAAGGTATTAATTGATCCCTTGGCTCAGCTGGTGAGCTGGGGGAGTCTTTCCATACCAGGATGTCATCCATATAATGATAGATATTACATCCTTGATCTAAATGTGGCCTTAATGCCATAGCAACTGATTCTTGGCATATAGTAGGACTATTAGCCATACCTTGAGGCAGAACCATCCACTCGAAGTGTTTGGCAGGTCCTGCATTACTGATAGAGGAGACTAAGAACACAAAGCATTGTCAGTCTCGGGGATGCAGGGGGATAGCAAAGAAACAATCCTTAATATCAATAGCAAGGAGGGGGGTACTAGCTGGAATGGCTGACACAAGGGGCAGTCCCCACTGAGGGGTTCCCCAAATGAGCATGGCTTTATTGATGGCCCTAAGATCTTTTAGTAACCTCCATCCTCCTGAGCCCTTTTGAATTACAAACACGGGAGTGTTCCACGGGCTCTGCAAGGGCCGGATGTGATTAACTTGGAGTTGTTCTGTTACTAACTGATTTAAGATTTCAAGTTTCTCTCTTGGCAGAGGCCACTGTTCAACCCAGGTTGGCTCATCAGAGAATCATTCTAGGTAGGAAGTTTTGTACTTAACAGTGGCCTTTAGGATTGGGGGTGACATTGTCGACAGTATCTCTCATAGTCTTCTATCTCTATGCATTCTCCCTCTATATTGTTGGCAATAACTACATCCAGGGCCTCAAGGATGTCTCCCCCTAACAGGTTAGTTGTTACATCTGCCACTAGGGGTTGGATGAGACCTGTAGTTCCATCTGAGTCCTTCTACTTAAAGGCTTCTTTGGTAACATATGTTTTTGAAGGACCACCTACCCCCATAAATTGGGGCCTGGTAATTAATTCCCAGTGTTGGAGAACTTCAGATCACTTTAGGATTGTTTTATCTGCCCCAGTATCAATTAGACATCTGAAAATTTTTCCTAAAACCTCTAAGGCTAGCCTTGGGTGGGCCTCCTCTAGGACTCTTGTTACCCACTGTATATTATGGGTTTCCCCTCTTATTGGCAGGGCTGAGGGTTGCCCCTTTTGAAGTTTAAAGGCTCTAGGGGTTTGCCATCTTTGTCATGAGTAGAGTGGCAGTCTTTTTTCCAATGATAGCCTTTGTAACATCTAGGGAAAATTGTTTGTGGAGGGGGGCACCTTTAGTGGCCTGATGTTGAGGACATTCCCCTCTCTAATGTCCTTCTTCTCCATGATTGAAGCATTTGCCTCTAGGGGTTTTTAAATTATTATTAGTTATATACAAAGTGTATAAGCAGTCATGTTGGTACCATCACTAGCCTCCTGCCCCCTCTGCAGGGACCCACCTCATTGGGGAGTATGGGTCGTGCATTGTGGGGTTAGCCATATGTTATGGGTAAGAGGCAATGTCTCTGTGCATAATGACTCAATGTGTGGCTATAACACTCTTTCTGACCCCTCTTCTGCAAATTTCCCTGAGCCATGTTGGAGAGAATCAGCTCATCACACCTCAGCAGGGCCTAAGCTGAAACCAAGAGTAATTGGGGAAATGAGCAAGAGGGCTGCTTTCCTGGAGAACCTGGTACCAGCACGAAGGTGAATGAGATAGACCCAGAGAACACTCAACTCCTACCAAACCAGATATCCAGAGACAGAGGCTCCGAAGACCTCATCACAGAAGTAGACCTAAAATGAGCCCAACATGCCTCTGGGTTTTAAGGCTGCCATGAAGGCCTGATATCCTGAGTGGTGGCTATCCATTTATCATAATGTTCATCTTTGAGGCTTTGGCACATTAGCCTACATTCTGGAGTCATACCTTCCCAAATAACACTTTTGAGAGGGAGGTCCTTGGCCTTTGGTTGGGGATTTTTCTCTCTTTTAAATTGGTTCTTGCCCTTAATATAAAATCAGAAAGGGTCTCCTCTGCCTTCTGACAAAGAGACCATAAGGAAGAGGTATTATCCTGGGTGTTGGGGAGGGGATGGTTATTCCATCCCATGCCGGGAGGGCACAGAGGCAAACTTGGTCATAGAACCCTGGGGGCTCTTGTGCTTGTTGATGGCCTGTGGAGAAATGGCCCTGTCTGAATAATTCATCAAATCCCCAGGGAATGTTCTGTTAGTTTTGCTTTCATTTTATTTATTGGAGGCATTTGTCTCTATAGAGGGCTTTCCATTGATGGAACAGGGAACTAGGCAGCGAGGACCGGCAGATATGATGCCACTCCTGGGGGGTGTTAATGGAGCCCTGTAGATTCAGGAGGAGGGACTTAAAGGGTCTTGAGCAGCCATGAGTGCAATGGGAAGAAACACCCAGGAGATAGCTTCAGAGAACAGCTCCTTTGTCAGGAGACTGAGTTTTTATAAGCATTTGAGAGAGAGTGGGAAGAGGATCCTAAGGGGATTGATGGGTTCAAAGGTTGCTTGCCTATGCCTACTGTTGTTCAATCCAGCACATAGGAAAGAGTCAGGTGATCTATGTAGTAGGGGGAAAAGGTATGGGGTGCGAGTCACAGGGGGATAGGCTGTGTGAAGGCTGCTGGCTGACACCACATAAGGAGTTTCCTAGGCAACTGGCCAAAGGTCACAGGGCTATGAGGGAAACCTAAGTCTTATCAGGATGTGCAAGTGTCCTGGGCTTGGAGAGAGAGTGGCCCTCCTTCCTGCCAATCTTGGGCCTAAAATTTTTGTTCAGGGGTCCAAGTTCACTGTGACCCCCAAAACAGGGGTTGGAGTCTGTCTCACCGTGACCCTCCAAAATTGGGGGAGGAGCTCCCCTGCTGGTCTGGGACCCTAGATGTGTCCAGCGGTAAAGGCTGCTGGAACCTCTCCACAGCATTGGGAACTTAGTCGTGTCTAACAGTTTAGGCTTGCTTTAATCCAGGTCCTTCTGGGTCCCTGCCTGTGCCCAACAGAAAATGATTCTACAAATCCTTGACTGGGGGTCTTTGCAATTTCCCCTGAGTTCTCTTGAAGTGTCACAGTCTGTAAATGTATTTATCATTTATAAGAGTTTTGTATCTATCATTTGTATCTATCATGTTGTAAGAGTGTAAGGTGACTCCTTTATTTCCATGTCTATCCTTGAGAGACTGGAAGTCTGGTGTTCAGAAAGTACATTCAGGAAGAGTGAGCTCCAGGACCACTTCACAAACTCTATTGAAGAATCTGTAGGTCTGAAGACATGGTTCAGTGGTTAAATGCACTTGCTTGCAAACCTGCTGTCCCAAGTTTTATTTCCTAGGACTCATGTAAAGCCAGATGCATAAAGTGTTGCAAGTGTCTGAAGTTAGTTTGCAGCTTCACCCATTCTCTTTCTTGCTTTCTGCTTGCAAATAAATAAAAATAATTTAAAGAGAATCTTTAAAAATCCACATTTCCTTAATAAGCAATATAATTTATTTACATGTTAATCTGTGAACTGAATAGCACAGAGGCAAGAAAACTTGCTAGAAGATTAACCAACTACCTCTAACTAGGCAATCTCTTTTTCCTATCTTCAGGGTTCCAAGACCTGGACAAGTTTTTTTCATTTTTTGGAAAAACACGTGAGTTTTACTGAAATGAAGTCCCAGATTTCAGTCAGTTGGAAACTGACATTAATGAAAATCACATCTATTTCCACCTCCCACTGAGAAGTACATGTGGTATACTAGTATATTTACTTCTAATATTTTTCTGTGTATGGAAAAATAACTTTACTTTGTATCATTTACTCATGAGATTCCTGTGTCCATGAATATGCTACATAACATTCCTCATGAATTTCCTACCAGACTCTTCATTTTCAAACGCCATAAACACAACTCTGATGGATACCTTTATTTATAAAACTGATTATATTTTACATAGCTTGTTGTAGTATCCTTAGGACTGTCATTTACAGGGTCAAATTCCATGAATAATAAGGTATTTTATCTTCCAAAGTAGCAGATTTCCTTGTGGGATTTTTATACACTTACTTTTGGTTGACTCTTCTCCTTACCTCCTCGACCCTCATTTCCCTGCCTCTCATCACCTCTTGAACCCATCTTCCTCTTTCACTTCCAAATTAATGCCACATCTTGCTGGTGTGAGATATACATTTGCTGGCGTATCTATCTCTATATCTATCATCTATCTTTATGAAGAGAGAGAGAGAAATGAAATCATACATGTCTTGTATTTAAAACTTCATCACAAGACTGGAGAGATGGCTTAGCAGTTAAGGCGCTTGCCTGTGAAGCCTAAGGACCTATGTTTGACTCTGTAGATCCCATGTAAGTCAGATGCACAAAGGCAAGGCAAGTGCAAGGTTGAACATGCCCACTATGTGGCACAAGAATCTGGAGTTCAAGTTCAGTGGCTGAGGCCCTGGCATGCCAATTCTCTCTCTCTCTCTTTCTCTCTCTCATGCATGTTCTCTCTAATAAATAAATAAATAAAGCCTTGTCATGGTATTTTTTTCACATCATTGCCTTAAGATACACCCCATTCTGTCTTTTCAACCATATTTCATTTCATTGTGTGCATGTATACTCATTAATTTTACTTTGTCACTCATTGATACAAATATCAGTGCTTGCAAATTTTTATAATTACAAATAATGTTGTTATCAATTTATTTGTGTTTCATGTTTCTTTAATTTTTTAATTTTTATTTTAATTTATTTGTTTATTTGACAGAGAAAGAGAGAGAGAGAATGGGCATGCCAGGGCCTCCAGCCACTGCAAATTAACTCCAGGTGCATGTGCCTCCTTGTGCATCTGGCCAATGTGGGTCCTGGGGAATTGAACCTGGGTCCTTTGGCTTTGCAGGCAAATGCCTTAACCACTAAGAAATCCCTACAGCCCCATGTTTTTATTTTTTTTAAGCTTGGAAAGATTTTCTTATAGGGAAAACATAGAACTAGAGAAAATGGAAGAAATGCAGAGCTGCTCCTCAACTGCACAGGAGTGGGTTGTTATCAATCTAATAGAACTTTTATTTCTTCTTTTTTGTTTGTCTGTTTATAATTTATTTTGGCAGTATTTGAGATTGAACCCAGAGTCTTTTGCATGACAGACAGGCATTCTACCACTGAGTTATACTTCCAGGCTCCTCTCTTCATTTTTTGAGTCTTATTATGTAGCCTAGGCCAGCCTTGAACTCTCAGCTCTACTGTGCTAGGAATGTGCTGCCTTGCCTGCTTGCTCATATCTTTACATTCTTTGTATTGTTGCTTGAGTTTCTATAAAATTCCAGAAAGTAGAATTGTCTCAAAAAGAATGAACTTTTAAATTATGATTGTTCCTATAAGTTGACAATAAACTTGTACCAATAACAATTTTCCTAAAATTGATGAGGGCCATGTTTTCCTCAATCTTCCTTGACCTTAATCTTTTTCTGTTGCTCATCCCCAAGAGCAGATATTTTCCCTAAACTTCTAGAAAGAAGTCATTTGGGATAGCGTTCCTCAGCGCTCTTATTATTACTGGTTTGTGTGTGTGTGTGTGTTTTAGACAGGGTCTCATGTAACCTAGGTTGACCTTGAATTCACTATATAGCTGAGGATGACCTTGAACTCTTGGTCTTGCTGCCTCTACCTCCCCAGCTCTGGAATTACAGGCATGCACTCAGCTTTATTTTTTCTTTTTTGTTGTTGTTGTTGTTTTGATGGAGGGTTCAATTATATAGTAACATTTTTTGAGATCTGTGACTGTTAATAATCTACCACTTTAAATACACAGTATTTTTGCCTGTTTTCCTCCAGGGCTACTCTATTGATAGTCTGTGTTGCTTACTTTTTTTCATCACTACAAAATACCTGACAAAAGCCACTTGACAGAGGAAAGATTTTATTTTCTCTCACAATTTTGGATGCTGCAGTCCAACATGGCAGGCAAGGCTATGGGGTGGTAGCTTCATCAAGATGCATGTCCAAACTTTATTTTTGTGTTTTGATGTAAGGTCTCACTCTAGTTCAAACTGACTCGCAATTCACTCTCATGCTCATGACAAACCTCCTCACTCAGCTTCTTGAGAGTTGGGATTACAGGGATGAGCAACAAACTCATATTTCAACCTTTTGACATTGGGACACAATGTTGTCATCTACAAAGTTCATCCTTAGGAACTGCACAATAAGGCTGGAGAGATGGCTCTATGGTTAAGGCACTTGCCTGAGAAGCCTAAGGATCCAGGTTTGATCCCTCTCCAGATCCCACATAAGCCTGGCCCACAAAGGTGACATACATCTACACTAGATGGTGCAAGCATCTGGAGTTGGATTGCAGTGGCTAAAGGCCTTGGTGCACCAATTCTATCTCTCTCTGTCTCTCCCCCTGTCTCTCTAAATGAAGAAAGAAAGAAAGAAAGAAAGAAAGAAAGAAAGAAAGAAAGAAAGAAAGAAAGGAAGGAAGGAAGGGAAGGAAGAAAGGGAAGGAAGAAAGAAAGAGCTGCACCATCAGGTTACTAAAAATAATTTTAAAATCTCAATGTTTTAAGTATGTTAATTTTTATGTTGAGCTGCATTCATAGCTACCCTCAGCTATAAATGGTTGCATGCAGCCCACTGCCACAGGCTGGATATGCCTTGTTCAGGACCATGAGACAGCAGCTCCTCATGTCTCAGCTACACCAGGGAGCTTAGACCTGCATCCGCACAGGATGCAGCTGGAACCTTCAGTGGCCCACCTCCTCTGCCAGCTAAGCCTCATGCTCCAGAGCTTCCATGACCTTTCAGAACCATGCCAAGAGCAGGGCACATGTGTTCAAACCCATGAGCCTATGGGAGGCACTGCACATTCAAATCATTGCCATGTCTGTTCTCAGTCATCTCTTTACCTGGAGGGTGTGGTGGCCCCAACTGAGAGTTCATGGCTGCTCCCGACTTCTCGGACCAGAGGCCCAGCGAGCCTGAAGTTCTGTCCCTCTGACAAGAGGTGAGGTGGTGGGGTGCTTTGATCCATCAGGAGACAGGAATGTGTGATCAGCCCCCTTCTTTCATTGCCAACAGCATTAATGCTCTCTGCCAGGTCCATTCACTCCATCCTTCCATTTTCACCTATTGAAGGAAAGATAATAATATAAATGGGAGTGGTGTGAAATTATACACAAAATAAGGGAGGAAAAAAGAAAGCAATGGCCACAAACTGTCAAAGAACACCCACTGGCAAAGCTCAGCTAAGGAGCGGAGAAAAATCACATGTTCCACTCTTCATAGCACTTCTGGTCAAAGTAGTTTTGGCTCTGCTGTGTTTCCTGAAGCACACCCCACTCTCCAGTTTCAAAGTCTTCAATGACTTCTCATTTCAACAGGAATAAAAACAGAGTGACTCCTCAGGTCAATGTGCCTCTACTTACCTCCCGGGGCGTTATTCTGGGCCACTCACAGCCTTCCTACAAAGCACCTGCCCCACTTCCTGTCTGTGGGAGGAAGGTCACCCCGACTTTGTGCCTCTGCGTATACAGTGCTCGCTCTCTGTCTGAGGTCTTCTCCAGGACTCTCAGCAGTGAGGGCCTCTCAGCCTTCTGTTCACACCTTTTGTGTCTTTCTCAGAGATCTCTTGTTTTCCATTGAGGTTTTTGGTTCTGGGTTTTAAATGCGTCACACAAATCACTGAGCTACACCCCGCAGAGACCTGGCCTGTTATCCTCTATCTCCGATTACCATTTTCTTGGGTCCAGCAAGTCTTCCTGATCATTGTATTTTCTTGTCTGCTCACTTCTAGAAGACCTCTTTCATTCCAGTTTGTGAGATTCATGAGGGAAGGCAGCCATGACCATCGTGTTTGTATGGTATCTCCAGTGTCTAATCCGCACCTGCCACCAACAGACAACATGCAAATGAAACAGGAGGTGGGCAGGAAGGCAGGTTCTGGGGCAAGAACAGAACCGAAGTTGTTTTGGTGAGAGGTACTGAGAATCTGAGCTACTTCCAGAAAGTGGGTGCAGGTGGTCAAGAACAAATGCAATCCTTCAGCTGCAGGAGAGAGGTAAGTACACTAATTCCCCATTCTCCACAGCTTCACAGCCTGTGGTTTCAGTTACCCATAGTTAACTATGGTCAAAAATTATTAAATGGAAAATTCCAGAAATAAGTAAATGTAAGTTTTCAATAATATTATTATAGTATACCATCAGATTTATTTTATTGTTATTGTTGTTAATCTTTTACTATACATCATTCATAATTTGACTTATTCAAAGATATGTATGCATATGTAGGAAAGAAAACAGGTATATATAGGCTATGCAAATATCTGTGGTTTCAGACACTTAATGGGGGTCTTGGAGCCTGTCTTCCATGGATAAGGGGGACCACTGTATATAGATGACTCCATTGCTTGGCTATGTGGAGGAGCAAAGGCAGCTTAGCGCCCCTCATACTTTCTCCAGCAAAGGGCTTTTTATGGTTAGATTCACAGGTGGGGGAAACTTAGGCATAGAACAAAAGTCATGGCTTACTTAGTGTGGGTCTAGGGCCATGTCTAAAGCCATTCACCCTGTCCTGCAGGGTATGCTCATGGCATTAAGCTGGCTGAATGAGTCTCCAAACTGAGATGCTGTTTGACAGCTACCAAGGAGGAGGTTGTTTGCTGGGATCTCCTTAAAGGTAGTGTCTTATCAAAGGGGAGGTACAAAACAAGGTGACTTGTCATGTGGAGTAGGATGCTACAACCTTAAGTCCTTTAAGGAGTTGGGGTGTATATATGTGCATGGTTTGAATCTAAAATCCTTTCAGCTTTGAGATGCTATGCCAGGAATTTGGGCCAAGACAGTGAGGGCTCAGGGATCTTTGTGTTGGGAGGCAAAAGTTCATCTTGGGCAGCAAACACAGGGAAAGGAAAGGGGGAAAATGAAGAGGCAGGAGAAGACAGAGAAAGCAAGGAGATGGAGCAAGAGTCTGATGTACTCCTTGTGAACAAATCTCCTCTCTCAAGGCCCTTCTCACAGATGTAAACATTGAAGCAATTACGTGCACTCCTCTGAAGAAGCTGTCTTGGTACTGCTTATCTAAGGCCTCTCCAGAACTGATGAACAGACCTGGTACAGTCCCAGCTCAGCCATTTTCTTCCTAAAACAAGGCCCAGGCCTTGGCTTTCAGGTCCCCAGCCTTACTAGGATACCCATCTATAGACTCACTCTGCCTCCTTTAATGCTATCCAGGCCAGGTACCCATCTCCCTGGTTTTCACCTTTGTCCTATATAGCCTAGACCCCCACCACCCTGCTGTGTTCCTGCATTGGATGGAGGGAAGCTAGGGCAGCAGAACTAGGGGCGTCTGAAGAGCACTGTGGAACCACCAGAAGATCTGCTTTCCTAGGCTTGTACTGTCCTCTCTTTCTTATCTTTACTCAGCTCCAGTGTGCCTGCCACAGACAAGCTCACACACTGTAAGAAGTCACTTCATCTGACCCCTAATTTCCCAAAGGAAATGGAACCCACCCTGCAGTCAGCCAGTCACTGTAATGCAGTAGCTTTCACAGGCTGCCACCCACATGCCTTGTTACCTGTGGCTCTCAAAACTGCAAGAAAGCATTGTGTGTGCTGAGTAGCACATAGAGGGTGTGTGCTCTGCTCAAGGGCACATGTCTGGGGAGCAGTAGAGGTGGTGCACAGCCCAATTTTGTGATACTAGCCTGGAGAACCTTTGCCACAGCACCCCGATTTCTCTCTCTTCACTGAGACTACAGCAGAGGTGTGACTCTGAAGCTACTGACCAGGTGCTCACACCATTGACTTTTCTAGACACAAAGCACGTTTCCCAAGGTGAGATTCAGAAGTTTCAGGCGCATGGTCTAAAGAACTGGTTCTGAGAAGAGAGCTGCTGAGCACATCTCAGGGAGGGGACCTGAGCATTTTCTGTAAGACACACACCACAGTGACTCTGATGCACATAGGATGGGGACATCTGCCTGGCCTGGGCTTGCCAGCTAAAAAGTAGCGGTCTGTTTCCCCTGTTCTCCATCAGTTGCCCATCCAGTCCTGGCACATAGAAGAGGGCAGCAGAGCTTGGCCCCATCACCTAGGAGCTGAGTGACTTTGGGAAACTCATAACCTTCTACATCACCATTCCTCAGCTATAAGACAGGATGGTTCAACTCAATAGTGCTGTAATGCAGATGTGATGCCAATTAAATGTATAATACACATATACATATATATTACATGTATTATGTATATATCCATATGCATATCATTAAATACAATGTGGGCTAATGCTCAGCACAGGCAGTGATTTTTTTTTAAGATAAACAAACTCAATTAGTTCCACGTACTAAGCTAGAGTTTGGCCCCAGGCTTCTGACGCACTCTCTCCTTTCTCTATGCACAGTGGGTATCTAGGAATTCAAGGCAGTACCTGCAGGTAACAAATCTGCTCTTTGCTGAAATGTGGGCCTGCCCCCATCCTGCTCCCAGCTGTGCTGCGAAGGTCACTCACAGCTCCCACATCTTCCTTGCTTATCCTGCCTCTGCTCCAGATGCACGATGTTCCAGATGCACTTTGAAGAGTGCGTCCCTGACACACCAACTGCTTACTTGTTGCTCCCGACACTGCCCTGTCCGATGAGGCAGGGGTCTCCCAGCGTCAGGGATGAACATTAACTAAATGTGCATCAAGAAATCTGAAATAAACAAGTAATTATGCAAAAGCTGGAGAGGTGGCTCTGGACTAGAAGAGTGATCCGCGGAGGCTGAGGTGGGGCTTACCTTGTTGGCAATGCAAGCGAATGCACAGAACACGATGCTCAGGGTGCAGGCAAAGCAGTTGGTGCATTCCAGGAAAACGCAAGGCATTGCAGTGGTGGGCAGTGCCAGACGAGGGGCAAGGGGCTAGGAGGGAGGCATCCTGCCCACTAGCTTAGGCTCTCCGGGAGGAACGTGAGAGCTTGGTCCTTCAGGGAAGACATGCAGTAGATTTGCTGTTTGGGAAGCTCCCTGTGGGGCAGAAGCCCAACACGTTGCATTTTTTGCTTTTCTCCTCACTGAGGCATCTCTGCTCCTCCTCTGCCTTCTCCTCCTCGGTCTTCCAGTTCATCAGGTGGAGCCCATGACCCCTTTCAGCTTCATGGGTCCCTTTTGGACCTGTTTGTTGGCCTCCATGGCACTTTCAGTGGGCAGTCCAATAATAGACTCTGTTGATGTCTTTTGATGATCTCTTTTGGCATGTTGTTGTGGTCTATGCATGTGTACCTATGTGTGTGCTGCTCTGTGAAGCACCCGTCCAGCCCGGTGCCCCAGTAGGTCCTCGAGCGCATCCTGGTTTGTTGGGTTTTCTCATCGCCCTTCCCAGTTGGATGCGTCCACTAAGAGCAGCGAGTAGCTGGGGGCAAGTGCCTGCTTCCTACCAGACAGTCCCTCACTCGCTGGAGGGTGGACGCTGCAAGGGCCTGCGGGGCACCTCGCGCAGTGGTGCGGGCAGTTCGTGGAGCGGTTCGCCAGGTACCCAGCCCGCGACTCTCAAGCTCAGGTGCACAGACCGCCTGCGGCAGAGTCATCCGAGGCCACTTCCTGCTCTGAGGCCACCACCCAGGCCTTCAGATCTTGGCCTGGGGAACTTCTAGCCTCCTCTCTCTCCTGGCCAGGTGGGTCGCAAGCTCTCCCCCCACCCCCACCCTCCCCCACCCCGCTTCTTTTGAGGTAGGGTCTCACTCTAAGCCAGGCTGACCTGGAATTCATAATGCAGTCTCAGGATGGCGATCCTTCTGCCTCTGCCTCCCAAGTGCTGGGATTAAAGCTGTGTACCACCACACTGGTTGATAAATATTTTCTTTTTGCCTCATTTCATCTCTCCTTGCATTCCAACCCCTCATATGTTAGATTCTTTTTTAGAACAGTACTATCTATTCTTTTAAAACATATTTATTTTCTCTTTATCTTGGATGATGTATCTTTTAAATTATTTTTTTTCCATAAAGTGAGCTAGTGAGCGAGAGAGACAGAGAGAGAGATGGAGATAGTTAGCACATCAGGGCCTCAGCCACTGCAATCGAGCTCGTGACGCTTGTGCCACCTAGTGGGCATGTGTGACCATGCACTTGCCTCTCTTTTGTGCATCAGGCTTAGATGGGATCTGGAGAGTTGAATATGGGTCCTTAGGCTTCACAGGGCAAGTGCCTTAACTGCTAAGCCATCTCTCCACCCTGGATGATGTATCTTGATGTTAAAGTTCACTCAGCCTGGTTGTCAAATATATTCTGTAAACTTTCTTTTTTAACATCTCTTTTTATGATCAACTTCCATGATTATAAACAATATCCCATGGTAATGCCTGCCCTCCCCCAACTTTCCTCTTTAAAACTCCATTCTCCATCATATCCCCTCCCCCTCTCAATCAGTCTCTCTTTTATTTTGATGTCATGATCTTTTCCTCCTATTATGATGGTCTTGTGTAGGTAGTGTCAGGCACTGTGAGGTCATGGATATCCAGGCCATTTTGTGTCTGGAGGAGCGTGTTATAAGGAGTCCTACCCTTCCTTTGGCTCTTACATTCTTTCCACCACCTTTTCTGCAATGGACCCTGAGTGTTGGAAGGGGTGATAGAGATATTGCAGTGCTGAGCACTCCTGTCACTTCTTCCCGGCACCATGATGCCTTCTGAGTCATCCCAAGGCCACTTCCATCTGAAAAGAGAAGGTTCTCTACCAAAAGTGAGAGTAGCAATAATATATGGGTAAGAACATTAATAGAAGTGCTTACTGGGCTGTTTGATGAGCATAGTATATACATTTAGCCAGACAGCAGCAGATGCTCTACCCCTAGGTCTCATGACTACCCCTGTTGTAGGTTTTCAGTATCAGGGAAGTTATCCCTCCCATGGAACAGGCCTCCAGTCCAATGAGGGCAGTTGGTTTTCACCATGACAGACATGCCACTATTGCACCCGTTGGCTCATTTGGCCTGGCTGGCAAAATTTAAGACTTGCAGTGTCCACTATTGAGTATCTTCACTGGTGATTTCTCTCTCTACCATTGAACTGCATGCACAATGGCTTCTTCCAGCTTTCTGTCAGCTGGTCTACATGGAGGAGGTTATCAGCTCAGTTCCAGCAGGATTTCTCAATAGCCTTTCAACCCAAATATGTAGAGTCTTCAGGAATAGGGTCTTACCATCTATTGCTGGTAGGAAACCAAGGGACTTGGCAATGGCCTGTAATGTTTTGGGGGCATCAGGGACCTCCTTGGCCAACAAATCACTGAAAGGTATCCCATCCCTGGCACTGAAAATTTTCTAGTAACAATCTATGGCTCCTGAGTGTTCCATTGTCCAAAAATTAGGTTTCCATATGATTTATTTATGTCCTCTTAGATTTTGATTAGCCCTACCTCCACCTTTCCTTTACTCAATCTCTTCCTCTGACCTCACACAGGACTTTTCACTTCCATTAATCTGTTCTTCTACTGACATATATATAGTACCACCCTATTAATTAACCCCTCCCTTCATCGAAATGCTGTATTCTGCAGCATTTAGATGAAATGTCCTGTAGATATCTGGTAGGTCCATTTCTTCTATGACCTCATTTAATCCAGATGCTGCTCTGTTTATTTTTTGCCAGGATGACCTGTCAATTGATGAGAGTGGTGTGGGGAACCATTGGGCACCAGGAAAGCAAAAGTGCCTCCATCTTAAATAATGACTCCATTTTGTAATAAGCTGTCTGTTCTGGAAAGTCACAAGATCTGCAGTTGTTTGCTAACCCACAAAGAATGAGAAAGTCGTTGTCTTGTGGCCTTGGGGCTGGGGCCAGGGCAAAGGTCTGCAGTTGTTTATTAACCCATACACAGAGAAAGAACAATGTAACCCATAAAGTCGTTATCTCTTGGCTTTGGGGCTGGGGCCTTATCCTGTGGAACATCTTGTGGTATGGGGGCTGGTGAAACAGAACTGTAACAATACCTAAACTGCTGACAAACTCCTCTGTTCTGCTGTATAAAAGGCACCCTGAGAAAAATAAAATTTGGCAGCTTGATCAGACTCCTGTCTTGCTGTCGGTTCCTTGTGTCTCTTGTTCCCTTTCATTTCAGGTTTTCTGGGGTCCGTGCTCCCGTTGAAGCCCCGCTGGCCGGGGCAACTGGCGCCCAAATGTGGGGCACGGACCTAGGATCGCCTGAAACACCGTCTGCTACCTGCCCATTGGGATCCCGCACCGAGGCCGCCGCAACCCAAAGAGGGGGTTAGACACTGGCCCGCTAGTGATCACCACGGAGTCGCCCGCCCGTGAGACAGATCCGTTGGAACACTCGGACGGTGAGGTAAGATAAGATTTTTTCTTTACCATGGGACAAGCATTTTCAAAAGAAGACTCTTTTGTGACTGGGCTAAAACAAGCTCTCAAGGTATGAGGAACTAGGGTTAAAAGAAAAGATTTAAAGATATTTTTAGATTATATTGGTGATCTCTGTCCTTGGTTCCCAAAGGAAGGGACTATAAATGAAAGAACTTGGTTAAGAGTTGGAGACTGTTTACGTGATTATTATGAAACCATTGGCCCCGAGAAGGTCCCTGTTTCTGCCTACTCTTATTGGAATCTTATAAATGATGTTCTCAAGGTCCACAATCATTCTATGGCTGTATGGGTTCTTGTTAATGAGCGAGAGGCTGCTCTTAAATGTTCCTCTAGGCCCCCTTCTGCCTGCGCTTCTGTCATAGTTGAAAATGAAACTCAGGAGCGACCTAAATCCTCTGCCTCTGAAAAGCCTTCCTGCCACCTTTATCCTTCCCTAGTGGATCTTGAAGCTGGTGAAGTTGGTGAAGCTGGTTCCCCCCTTCCCCCGTTGCTTGATGTGGGCCCCACCAATAAACCTCCTCTAGTGCCTCCGCCCTATTGCCCGCCACTCTGCGCTCCTGTTCTCGACCGCTCCACCGCCTTACTTCCCTCTGCGCCTGCTGAACCTCTCGCTGACTCTCCTTTCACAGAACTACAGTCTGCCACATTAGCTTCTGTCTCTAACCTCCGTAGGGCACTTCAGGATAAAAAACTTCAACTGCAACTTCTCCAGGAACTTGATTCTGTCACAAAAGAACTTGCTGCCTTTTCTAATCCTTCCTCTGACAGCTGTAGGCGCAAAACAAAAGCAGACGCACACACCCGCACTACTGGCTTTCTTGCTTTTCCTGTTACTCGCACACAGGCACAGGCACAGGCCCGCTCTGATCCCGCTTCTGCTCCCTCCCCTGCATCCAATACGGACTCTGATGAGGAGCCTGCTCCCTTGGCTGCTCCAGCTGATGGGAATGCTGCCTCCTCTGATTCTGAGGATGAACCTGCCCCGGAGTCTGTTCCCCAACCTAAATATAAAACTCTTAATTTAAAGTTTCTTGAGCGGCTAAAAGCGGCCGTCTCCAATTATGGGCCCACGGCTCCCTTTACTCTCACTCTTCTGGAAAGCTATAGTGACAAATGGCTTATGCCTAATGACTGGTATCGCCTTGCTCGCGCGGCTCTCTCTGGTGGAGATTTTGTTCTATGGCGCACTGAATTTAATGAGAACTGCTCTGACTTTGCTTGCCGTAATTTACAAAAGGCTGTTTCTAAAAATTGGACAAAACAAAAATTGTTGGGGGAACATCCCTACGATTCCAACGAATGGCAAGCACACTATCCCCCTGGACTTTTAGCCCAAATACAACAGGCAGGCCTCGCTGCCTGGCGGCGCCTCCCTCCTAAAGGGGCCGCCACCGCCTCCCTGGCTAATATTAGACAGGGTCCAGAAGAGCCTTACAGTGACTTTATTAGTAGACTTAATGAAACTGCTGAGCGCCTTTTTGGTGTTGGGGAGACCAACAGCCCCTTTATCAAACACCTGGCCTTTGAGAATGCTAATCCTGCTTGTCAGTCTATTCGCCGCTCTCACAAGCGGGCGTCCATATCTGATTATATCAAGTTATGTGCAGGCGTGGGCTCCTCTCACGCCATGGGTTTAGCAATTGGAGCTGCTCTCCGTTCTGCTGGTCTCACTCAGGGTACGAAAACATGTTATAATTGTAAACAACCTGGACACTTCTCTCGCGAATGCACCGCTCCTAAACAGCTCTCTGCTTCACTTCGCCCTCCCCCTGCTACACCCTGTCCTCATTGCCAGAAAGGCAAACATTGGGCCTCTGAATGTCGCTCCAGGACTGACATTCATGGCCGTCCTTTGTCGGCCTCTCAGGGAAAACCTCTTCCTGTCCCGGGAAACTTCCAACGGGGCCAGCTCCAGGCCCCTACGCCACGGACAAATCTTGGGGCAGTCAGGTTTGTCCCTCCCTCCAACCCACCAGAGAATCAGTGTCCACCCTCTGGCGCGCCACAGCAGGCAGCGCAGGACTGGACCTCTGTGCCACCTCCCGCACAGTATTAACCCCTGAGACTTGCCCTCAAATAATCACAACAAGTGTGTCCGGCCCTATGCCCCCCAACATGTTTGGCCTTCTCCTAGGCAGGGCTAGTGCTTCTCTCAAGGGTATTCAAGTCGTCCCTGGAGTTATAGATAACGATTTTGCCGGCAATATCCAAGTTTTAGTCACCTCCCAAAGAGGAACCCATCTAATTTTGCCAGGGGATCGAGTGGCCCAACTTGTCCTGCTGCCTCTCACTTTTCTTAACAATAATTTTATGTCCCCAAGTCGTGATAACAATCAACCTGGCTCTTCTGACGCTTATTGGGTGCACTCTGTTACGCTGGATTGCCCTACTTTACGGTTGCTTCTAGATGGCAAGCCCTTTGATGGAATTGTGGATACTGGTGCTGACGCCACCATAATCTCTCTCAAACATTGGCCTAAGTCCTGGCCCCTGACTGCCTCTCATACCCATTTACAGGGCATTGGACAATCCAATAACCCTCAACAAAGCTCTCACGTCCTTACTTGGACTGACGAGGAGGGTAACTCAGGACAAGTCACCCCCTTTGTTCTTCCAGGCTTGCCTGTCAACTTGTGGGGAAGAGACATTCTTTCACAAATGAATATGGTTCTTTGTAGCCCCAATAGTGTTGTCACTTCCCAACTGCTTAGTCAGGGTTTTATTCCAGGGAAAGGGCTTGGAAAGAATTTACAAGGCATAACAGAGCCCATTTCTCCTCCCCAGAAACTCGATCGCTCTGGCCTTGGGTATGCCCCTGAGTCTTCTTTTCCCTAGCGGCCGTTGCCATCCCTGCACCCCATGCTGATAAAATTACTTGGAAGACCCAAAGCCCTATATGGGTTGACCAATGGCCGCTTTCACATGAGAAAACAGAGGCTGCAATGTTGTTAGTGCAGGAACAACTTGCTGCTGGCCACATCGAGCCTTCTACCTCCCCCTGGAACTCCCCTATTTTTGTCATTCGGAAAAAATCTGGTAAATGGCGCTTGCTACAGGATCTTAGAGCTGTTAATAAAGCCATGGTCCCTATGGGGGCACTCCAACCAGGACTCCCTTCCCCCGTGGCCATTCCCTATGGTTCCTTCAAAATAGTTATTGATCTAAAGGATTGCTTTTTTACCATCCCTCTACACCCTGAGGATAGGCCCTGCTTTGCCTTCAGTGTCCTGCAAGTAAATTTTCGTGGCCCTATGCCTCGCTTTCAATGGAAGGTTTCGCCCCAGGGTATGGCTAACAGCCCCACCCTCTGTCAAAAGTTTGTGGCCATGGCTATTGACCCCCTCAGAGAGACTTTTCCCTCTGTCTACATTCTTCATTACATGGATGACATTCTTTTAGCTGCCTGTGACCAGAGCCTGCTTTTCTCCTGCCTCCAGTGCCTACTGTCCAATTTGCAATCATATGGGCTTCAAGTTGCCCCTGACAAGGTTCAAACTGCCGACCCCTACCTTTATTTGGGATATGAGCTAAAAAATCAACAGGTACTAAACCCCCCGAATTCAACTTCGCACCTCTCATCTCTCCACTCTCAATGACTTCCAGAAATTGCTTGGGGACATTCAATGGCTTAGACCCTATTTAAAAGTTCCCACCGCTGCTCTTCTACCCCTCAATGACATCTTAAATGGAGACCCCAGCCCTACCTCCCCTAGACAACTTACCCCTCAGGCCCTTCCTGCCCTGAAAGAAATAAACAAGGCCATTAACCTCCAGACTGCCCAACAGATAAATTATGCTCTTCCCCTGGTTTTCATTGTCTGCCCTACTACCCATACTCCTACTGGTGTATTTTGGCAAAGGCACCCTCACCACAATCGTGGCTCTCCCCTGCTTTGGGTTCACCTCTCTTCTTCTCCTACTAAAGTCATAACCACTTGTCCCCTTTTGGTCGCTCAACTCATCATAAAGGCTCGCAAGCTCTCCCGCCAACATTTTGGCAAAGATCCAAACACAATCCTCCTCCCCTATGGTCCTGACCAACTCAACTGGCTTCTCCAGACTGATGATAATTGGCCTATAGCACTTTCTGCCTTTATGGGCATTATTGACAATCATTATCCTTCTGACCCCCTTATTCAGTTTGCCAACATTCACTCTTTTGTTTTTCCCCTTAATACTTCTAATGACCCTATTAAGGATGCTCCCTCTATATTCACTGCTGGATCAGCTAATGGTACAGCTGCATATGTGATAAACGGACAATCAACTTCTCTCCATACCCCATACTCCTCTGCCCAATTAGTGGAGCTTGCGCTGTTCTCAAAGTCTTTAAACAATTCCCTTCCCAGCCCTTCAACCTCTTTACTGACAGTGCTTATGTTGCTAAGTCAGTCCCCCTACTGGAGACAACACCCTATGTCAAACCTTCCACTAATGCCTCTGCGTTGTTCTGCTCCCTTCGGGACCTCATTTGTGCTCGGTCTCACCCCTTCTATATAGGTCACTTATGTGCTCATACCTCTCTGCCAGGCCCTCTGACGCAAGGCAATGCTGATGCGGATGCTGCTACTCGCCTTGCTCTCGTAGCCTTAACTGACCCTCTCTCCTCAGCACAACAGGCTCACAATATACATCATTTAAATTCTCAAACCCTCCGCCTTGCCTTCAAGCTCACCTGTGCTCAAGCTAGGGAAATAGTTAAGTCCTGTCCCGCTTGTTCCGTCTCCTTACCAGTTCCCCATTTGGGAGTCAACCCACGAGGTCTTCTTCCCAATGAGATATGGCAAATGGATGTAACTCACTTCTCAGATTTTGGCAAGCTTAAATATGTTCATGTTACAATTGATACCTTTAGCGGTTTTATTTTCGCCTCTCTCCATGCTGGTGAAGCTTCAAAAAATGTCATCTCTCACGTTCTTCAATGTGTCTCTACATTGGGAACTCCAAAAATCATTAAAACAGACAATGGTCCTGGCTATACTAGCCATTCCTTCAAGAACTTCTGCTCTATGCTTCAGATAAAACATGTCACCGGCATTCCCTACAACCCTCAAGGACAAGGGATTGTGGAAAGGGCTAATCAGACCCTTAAGGCTACACTTAATAAATTAAAAATTCACCCCTTTTATGGTATTAAAAGTACCCCACGGAATATTTTGGCCCATGCTTTGTTTGTTCTTAATTTCTTAAGCCTTGACAGCTCTGGCAAATCAGCCGCTGACCGCCTTTGGCATCCCACCACGGCCTCCACTCACGCCCTCGTTCGGTGGCATGATCCCCTCACTTCTCAGTGGCATGGCCCCGATCCCATCCTCATTTGGGGACGCGGCTCTGCTTGCGTTTATGATCAACAAAATGATGGGCCTCATTGGCTCCCGGAGCGTCTAGTTCGCCAATGGACACCACCCTCACCCTCTGAAAATTCACCCTCTCCCAGGGAAGGCTCCCCGCCCCCCTGAGGTTTTGTCTTTTTTTCTTTTCAAGGTTTTCGGCTGCCCCCATGCTTGATGGCCTCCCGCGATTGACATCCGCATTGATCGTTGCTGATCTCCAGTCCACAAATTTCTTCTGAGCCGCGACCGCTCACTCCTGTGAAGCCTCCTTCCTTCTTCTCTCACAATGAAGACCACTGCTTCCCTCTTATTTTGGATGCTAACTTTGATGACCCTCCCCTCCCTCATCAAAACGGGCCT
The DNA here is from genome assembly GCA_036346955.1 of Dipus sagitta. Classification (NCBI taxonomy): domain Eukaryota; kingdom Metazoa; phylum Chordata; class Mammalia; order Rodentia; family Dipodidae; genus Dipus; species Dipus sagitta. The sequence continues at coordinate 20,282,965 of CM070778.1, forward strand.
TGACAAACCCATAGATCGCAATCAACTGCTTCGCACCCTATATGGACCTCCTTGTGACTGTCGTGGTGGCACTCGACTAAAATCCAAAACATCTTTTAATGCCGTAGATTGTGGAGAAAAAACCGCATATCTTGAAGTATCTCAGACCTTAACGGGTTCGACCCAAGAGTGGATATGTGTCCCCAAACCAAAAATTATTCCACCCTCCGGAGGAAAGCCTGGACCCTGCCCTCCTAACTGTAATTACGTTGATCAAATGCATAGCACATGTTATGATCATGTTCAGGGATGTACATCTAATAATGCTGTTTATTTTACAGCCGTTCCCCATTCCACGTACTTAGGGACGTTTGGAGGTGATTGGGAGGTAACCCCCAGGGTAATTGGTAATTACAAGTATGCCCAGGCCTCCTGCAGGGCTTCGGTTGGCAAACCTGCATGCTGGAGCCGACAGGCCCCTTTGCATGTCTCTGACGGGGGAGGGCCTACGGATCTGGTAAGGGAACAACACGTTCAGACACGTGTTCAAGAAATGATTAATGCCTTAGTCCCCAAAATTCATTTACATCCCTTGGCCCTTCCAAAATCCCGCGGTATAGACATAGATACACAAACCTTTGATATTCTCACTGCCACTCACCTTGCCCTAAATTCCTCTAGCCCCCAACTGGCACAAGATTGTTGGCTGTGCCTCACTTTAGGAGCATCTTGGCCCCTTGCTGTTCCCAGCTGGACCAACCTATCTGACCCAACCCATGCCAACTGCTCTCTTAATGTACCATTTAAAATCCAACCTACTGGTTTTAATTCCTCTGATTGTTTTTATAAGCCTCCTCTTAATTCTTCCAGCGACCTAGACGTGGGAACGGTCTCCTTTACATCGTGTTCCACAGTTATTAATGCTTCCACCTCTTTGTGCCCTAATTTGGGTCAGGTATTTGTTTGTGGTGGTAACCTTGCTTATACCCATCTGCCACAAAATTGGACAGGACTCTGTGTCCTCGCCTCCCTCCTTCCGGACGTTGAGATAATTAAAGGAGACGAGCCCCTTCCTATACCAACTTTTGACTATTTTGTCCCCCGCAGGCGAAGGGCCGTCCAATTCATTCCCCTCTTGATAGGACTTGGACTTACTGCAGCTGTTGGTACTGGCACTGCGGGACTTGGTACTGCCATCCATACTTATACTAGTTTATCTCAACAACTTGCCGATGATGTTAACACCATCTATCAGTCGGTTCAGGACCTCCAAGATCAGGTTGACTCTTTAGCTGAAGTTGTTCTACAAAATAGACGGGGATTAGACTTGCTAACAGCGGATAAGGGAGGACTTTGTCTCACCTTACAAGAAAAATGTTGTTTTTATGCTAATAAATCAGGCATTGTCCGCGATCGTATTAAGGAACATCAAGAAGAACTTAGCCGCCGCCGCAAGGAACTGCTTGACAGGCCTCTCTGATCCGCCTGGGGGGGCATTCTTCCTTATGTCTTGCCCCTGCTTGGACCATTACTTGGGCTTTTAATCATACTTTCCTTGGGTCCTTTCCTGTTTAATAGGCTTATGGCTTTTATTAAAACTCAAGTCGCCTCTGCCTTTAAGTCCACATCAATTCAAGTGCACTACCATCGCCTGGCTCTCGAGGACCAAGACCTACCTTGTGACCGCCCCCTGCGGCCGCCCCCTGGCCTAGGTGCAGAACCTTCACCTTAGTTTGTGGGCGTGCCCCATATCTCCTCCCTTATTGCCACTTATCTAAACTTAAAATGATCTGAGTGACTCCCCTCTGACAGGAACTGCATAGGATTCAGACCTGTGCATATTGACTCACAAATGTGTGAGTACAATATGGGCACCAACATGGGTGCGAGGCATAGCACCGCAAGGGAAGGTCCCCTTTGACCACTTCTGAATTCCCTGAGAGTCAAACCTGACTTGCATGGAGGTTGGTACCATTCTTTCTGTGTTAGCTCTGCCTCCCCTCCCCAAAAGGTACCAAGAGCAACCAAGGTGGGGTATGAACCCCATGGGAGGAGTCAGGTCACTGCTCCCCCAGTTGGTTACAAGCCCACCATGAAATCACGGGACCCTGGGAGTCCTACCAAAATTTACAAAAATTGGCCGCCACAGAAAACACCTTCTAAAACTAATAGAAAGGGAGGAGATGTGGGGAACCATTGGGCACCAGGAAAGCAAAAGTGCCTCCATCTTAAATAATGACTCCATTTTGTAATAAGCTGTCTGTTCTGGAAAGTCACAAGATCTGCAGTTGTTTGCTAACCCACAAAGAATGAGAAAGTCGTTGTCTTGTGGCCTTGGGGCTGGGGCCAGGGCAAAGGTCTGCAGTTGTTTATTAACCCATACACAGAGAAAGAACAATGTAACCCATAAAGTCGTTATCTCTTGGCTTTGGGGCTGGGGCCTTATCCTGTGGAACATCTTGTGGTATGGGGGCTGGTGAAACAGAACTGTAACAATACCTAAACTGCTGACAAACTCCTCTGTTCTGCTGTATAAAAGGCACCCTGAGAAAAATAAAATTTGGCTTGATCAGACTCCTGTCTTGCTGTCGGTTCCTTGTGTCTCTTGTTCCCTTTCATTTCAGGTTTTCTGGGGTCCGTGCTCCCATTGAAGCCCCGCTGGCCGGGGCAGAGTGGGGTGTTGAAGTCACCTTACAACTGTGTTTGGTGTTATCTGTGACCTTAGTTCTGATAGTGTTTGTTTGATGAAGTTGGGAGCCGCAATATTAGGTGCATATATGGTTAGGATTGTAATTTCTTCCTGTTGGAGTGTGCCATTAATCAATAAAAAGTGACCTTCCTTACCTTTCCTAACTAATGTTGGAATGAAGTCTACATTGTCAGATATTAGGATAGCAACCCCTGCTTGTTTTCTAGGCCCATTTGCTTGAAACACCATTTTCCAGCCTTCACCCTAAGGTAGTGTCCATCCTTTGTAGAATGGTGAGTTTCTTGGAGGCAACAAATTGAAGGATCCTGACGTTTAACCTGGTCTGCAAACCTATGCCTTTTGGTTGGGGCATTGAGGCTGTTTTTATTAAGAGATATTATTGAAAGGTGTGTATTTAATTCTATTTTTTTTGTAGTACTTCTGGTTTTATCTTTGCTCTCTTGTATTAACTAGTATTTGAGTATTTTTTTTTCCAGGTTCCTTATATGTCTGCTTTTCTTTCTCTTCAGCATGGAGGATACTTTGAAGTATTTTCTGTAGAGCTGGTTTTGACTTCAAATATTCCTTTAGCTTGCTTTTGTTGTGGATGTCCTTATTTCTCTGTCTATTTGAATGGATAGCTTTGCAGGATAAAGTGACCTTGGTTGACAGTTGTTATGTTTCAGAAATTGGAATAATCACTCCAAGTCCTTCTGGCTTTTAAAGTTTGTGTTGAATAATCTGCTGTGATCCTGATGGGCTTGCCTTTGTATGTAACTTGAATTTTCTCTCTAACTGCTTTCAATATATTTTCTTTGGTTTGTATGTTTGGTAATTTCATTATAATATCGTGAGGAGATGTTATTTCCTGGTTTTGTCTGGTTTGGTGTTCTACAGGATTCCTGTATTTGCATTGGAATGTCTTTCCCAATTTGGGGGAAGTGTTTTCTATGACTTTGTTGAAAACACCTACTATGCCTTTGGCATGAAATTCTTCTCCTTCTACTATACCCTGAATTTTTATGTTAGATCTTTTCATAGTGTCCTGAATATCTTGAAATTCCCATTCATACTTTCTTATTAGTTTGCCTTTTTCGTTGTTTGACTGTATTAGATCTGCCACCTGGTCTTCTAGTTTAGACATTCTGTCCTCTCCTTAATCCATTCTACTGGTGAGATTTTCTACAGAGTATTTTTTATTTCATTGACTGTGTTCTTCATTGCTAGTAATTCTTGATGGTTTTTCTTTATTATTTCTATTTTCTTATTTATGTCTTGTATTGACCTCCTTATTTCATTAAATTGGTTTCCTTCTTTGAGCATATTTATAATCATTCTTTTGAAATCTTTCTCAGGAATTTCCCCTAACTCATTCTCACTAGAGGTCATTTCTGATGCATTAATACTTTTTGGTGGATTTATATTGTCTTGATTTTTGGTGTTTCTTGTGTGATAATGTATATATTTTTGCATCTTTGGTTAATTTAATGCTTGGATTTTGTAGTTACCTGCAGTATTATTAGATGTATCAATCAATCTCATGTTATGTATCTTCAGGGTAGGAGCTTAAGGTGCTAGGTGTGGCTCTTAAGACTCTCAGAGTATCTACAAAAGTGACCCTAGATGTTGGGTTTGCCTGATATGAGAGTATTCAAGTAGTCTGAGTGGATCAAAATGCAGGCAGATAATAAAATTTAACTAAACAATGTACATATTCAATGAAAAACAGCACAGAGTATTTATTCAAGAGTAGGTATTATGACAACCAGATCCTCTAACAAAGTCACTATCCCTTAGGATGTGTGTTGCCCAAAATCCTTAATCCTGTCAACAAGAAGGTTAAGATTTCTGGTCTTTTGAGGGTTCCAAGTCAGCTTGTGATCAAGTGACACCCTTCCCTAATAAACACCAGATGAGGCAACAAAGCCACTATAAATCAGGAAGCAACAAATAACAAGCCCAAAATATATCTTATTTAAGAATGGCAAATGTGACCATCCATCAGATTTAACATATAATTTATCCTGATATGGTAGGTGCAATTACCACTTCTGATTCATACCTATATACCAGGTTTATTTGGTGGGTGCTGACATGGTGTAATCCCCGATACCTTTTAGGGTGATTTTGGCCTCAGTTATGCTGCACTCCTGCTTGTGTGCCTCTTTGTTGCACTGTGGGTTCAAGTAGGCTGGCTGGGTCGCTGTATTGCTGCTCTGATCACCAGTGCTGGGTGCTGTGAGGCCCCTTTCCCAGGTCTCTGGCGCTTGCTGGCATTTGTGCTGGCAGTGGGGGAGGGGAGATTGTGGATGGTGGCTCTCGTTCTTCCGCTGGTCCACGTGATCCTCTACCTCATGATCTGGTCCTCTCCTGGTTTCTGTGATCCTTCCTTCATGGTTCTCGTTTTTGTGAGGAGCTCTGGTGTGAGTGGAAATCCCCTCACATGGCTTTTCTTGTGGCTCAAGCTGAGCCTTGCAACTGTGGCCCCGTGGACCTGGTGCTGCTGCTGCCGGAGACACTTCTGCCTGCATATGTGGGCTCTAGATGCTCTGGAACTCTCCTACTTCTCTGCTGCTGTTGGTAATTTCTTATACACCTTACTTTTTAGTAGAAGAGTGTATTTTGCTGGTTTTGTTTGTTTGTTTCCCTTTTTCTCCCCTAGGCTGCTTTGGCATGGTTCCTACACTGCCATCTTTTCTGTAACCATTTTATTTTGGAAATTGCATTATAATTTTCATCATTTTATTTTTTACTGCTATACAGAGATTTTAATTTGTCTAAGACATGTCCTTTTGAAAAATTAACTTAGGGTGGTATTAGCTGCCTTAAATCTTTGTATATTAGATTAAACTTCTAGTTAGTTTCAGAGTTTGATTTAATAGACTTCCTTTGATCTTCAGCACACACCCCATTTTCTTGATTTTTTACATATCCATTAATTTGGAGTTATTTTCTAGACATTATGAATTATGAAGTTGTGTAGATTCTAGATTGCACTATGTATTGAGTATTATTTCTTATGACTGAGTAGTTAGTTCTCTTAGCCAGGTGTGACTTCAGAGTCACTTCCTAGATGGCAGCTCTAGTACTAGTACTGTATTTTGTCTCTTGCTGCATATGTTATACATACTTTATAAGTGATCAACTTCTATTTTATTATGGTAGGACAGTTGTTAGGGCAAAAGTTAGACTGTATAATAAAATAAGCTCTAAATACATCATACATTTGATTTAAAGAAGGACATAGGAGTACTAGAAAGACATCACTAACAGGTAAATTATTTAAATGGAAAATTATATGAGCTTTATATAAAACAAAGAAGATAAAATTCATAAAAACAAGAAATCTAATTTGATTGCAAATTCTCTGAACAAAGATTCAGACAAATGAGAGGTGGGGATTATTTTCCAAGCCTCCATGATAGAGCTATAGTCTTAAAATATGATGAGTTGGGCTGGAGAGATGGCTTAGTAGTTAAGTGTTTTCCTGCGAAGCCTAAGGATCCTGGTTCAAGGCTCAATTCCCCAGGACCCACATAAGATGCACAAGGGGCACATGAATCTGGAGTTCCTTTGCAGTGGCTGGAGGCCCTGGTGTGCCCATTCTCTCTCTCTCTCTCTGCCTCTTTCTCTCTCTGTCTGTCACTCTCAAATAAATGAATAAAAATAAACAAAATAATTTTAAAAATATATGATGAGTCTTTGTCAATCATAAGCATCACACAATATGTACATGTTTCAAAACACATTAGTCCATTAATATATAAAATTTTACTTTCCAGTTAGAATTAATTTAGTTAATTATAGCAGAAGTAAAATTTTAAAATGTAAGCTAAGACAAAATGAAAATGAAGTGAATGGGCAATTTACAAAGAAGAAACTAATATATATTCACATTCATAAACAAATCCAAATTAGAGAACAATGACATCTTGTTCATTGGTTCATTTGGATTTTATTCTTGCACATGGAGAGAAATAAGGATATATTTTCATCCCTTTCCATATAGATATCCAGTTTCCCCAGCCTTTGTTAAGAGTCTGTCTTTTCTCCAATGAATATTTTTGCATTTTTGTTAAAAATCAGATGTCTGTAGCTACATGGATTTACATCTGGGTCTTCTATTCTGTTACATTGATCTATATGTCTTTCTTTGTGCCAGTACCATGCTGTTTTTGTTACTATGGCTTTGTAATATAGCTTAAAATCAGTTATGGTGATACTGCTGGCCTTATTATTATTATTATTATTACTCAAAATTGCTTTAGCTGGGGCTGAAGGAATGGCTAAGTAGTTAAGGTGCTTGACTGAAAAGCTGAAGGACATAGGTTCAATTCTCCTGGACCAATTTAAGCCAGATGCACCAGGTAGTGCATGTGTCTGGAGTTCTCTACAGTGGCAGGAGTCCCTGGTCCTCCCATTCTCTCTCTCTCTGCTTCTGTCAAATAAATAAATAAGAGTGTTTTGGATAGTCAAGGTTTTTTGTGATTCCAAATGAATTTTAAGATTTTTTTTTCTATTTCTGTGAAGAATGCCATTAGAAGTTTGATGGGGATTGCATTAAATGTATAGATTGCTTTTGGTAAGATTGACATTTTCACAATATTGGTTCTTCCAATCCAGGAACATGGGATGTCTTTAGGTTTCCTAGTGTTTTCTGCAATTTCTGTCATGAATGTTTAAAAGTTTTCATTTTAGAGAACCTTCACTTCCTTGGTTAGGTTTATTCTCCAAGGTTTTTTTTTTTTTTTTTTTTTTTTTTGAGGCAATGGTGAATGATAATGATTCTCTGATTTCATCCTCAACATGTTCATTGTGAGTGTATAGAAAGACTACTGAGTTCTGTGTATTTTGTATCCTGCTACATTGCTGATTAGCTCTAACAGTTTGCTTTTAGAGTAGTTGGAGTCCTTTATGTATAGATTCATGTCATCTGCAAATAATGATAATTTGATGCCTTCCTTTCTAATTTGTATCTCTTTTAAGTGTAGTTTATTTCTATAGCAATAACTTCCTATACTATATTAAAGAAAAGTGGGGACAGAGGACACTCTGGTCTTGCTCCTGATGTTAGTGGAAAAGCTGCAAGGTTTTCTCTGTTTAGTATTATGTTGTCTGTAGGTTTCTCATAAATAGCCTTTATTAAGTTGCCATAGTTCCTTCTATTCTCAGTTTCTTTCCTTTTTTTTTTTTTTTTTCTTTTCTTTTTTGAGGCAGGGTATCACTCCAGCCCAGGCTAACCTGGATTTCTCTATGTAGTCTCAGGGTGGCCTCCAAAACATGAAAATCCTCCTACCTCTGCCTCCCAAGTGCTGGGATTAAAGGCGTGAACCACCACAGCTGGCTATTCCCAGTTTCTTTATGACTTTTAACACGAACAGATGTTACATTTTATCAAATACCTTTTCTGCATCCATTGAGAAGATCATGTGATTTTTGTATTTCAGTTCATTTATATAGTGTATTACATTTTTTTGATTTGCATATGTTGAAGCATCCCTGCATTTCTGAGATAAAGACTACTTAGTTGGGGTGAATGATCTTTTTGATACACTCTTGTATTCTGTTTGAAATATTAAGAGAATTTTTACATCTATGTTCATGAGGGAGATTGGTCTGTAATTTTCTTTGTTCTGTTTTTGTCTGGTTTTGGCATCTGGGTGATTCCGTCTTTGTTAAAGGAGTTTGGTAGTATTTCTTCTTTTTCTATTTTATAGAAAAGTTTGATAGACATTGGTATTACTTCTGCCATGAAGGTCTGGCAAAATTCCCCAGTGAATCCATCTGGGCCTGTACTTTTTTTAGTTGGGAGGTTTTTTCTTTAATAACTGCTTGGGTCTCCATATTTGTTATAGGTCTATTTGAGTTATTTATCTCATGTTTATTTAATTTTGGTAGGTCATGTAAATCTAGGAAATAATTTCTTTCAAATTTTCAAACTTGGTGTAGCAGACAGCTTTAGTTTCGCTGAGATGAAATTCCAGACCAGGCACAGTTATGGAGGAAGGGATTTATTGAAGCTTACAGATCCAGGGGAAGTTCCATAACAGCAGAAGAAATTGGCCTGCCTTCACAGGCCCAAGCAGAGAGAGAGCAGTACAAGCCTAAAGGTCAAAAGCCAGAGCACACTTCAGGAACTCCAGCTAGGCACACTTTGCATATCTTTAGATTGAAATCTCAAATCCACCACCACACCTTAAGATCCACACAATGGCATTGCCTCCAGCCAGATGGCTAGAGATGCAAACTACAAACAAATAAACAACTGAATATATTGGGGGCCATCTATTCTATTCAAACCACCACACTTGGTATTAAAACAAATGATAATCTAACAAAGTCAAAGTCCCTAAGGGCGTGTGTTGCCCATACCCTCAATCCTTTCCACTGGGTGGCTGAGATTTCTGTTCTGCATAGGGTTCCAAGTCAGCCTGGGGCTGAGTGTGATCCCGCCCCCAAGAATGGCAGAAGACAATGGCACTGTAAATCAGGAAGCAACAAAGGACAACACCAGAAAACAACTTACTTAAGAATTGCAAGGCAACCATCAATCAAAACTAACATATAACCTGCCCTGACATGGAAGGTGCAATTAGCATTTCCAGTGCAGGCCTATATACAAGGCTGTGTGGCAAGTATTGACCTGGTGGAGGTAGACCCTGTTTCCTTTTGGAATGGCTTTGGTCTCAGGTATGATGTGTGTCAGCTTGGGTCCCTCCTTACTGCACTGTTGGCTCAGCTTGCCTGGCTGGGTCAGTGGGTCCACTGCTCTGATCACCTGGTCTAGGTGCTGTGTACTTGAGTTCCCTTCCCCAGGTCTCCAGTGGTTTCCTGCACTAGCAGTTGGGGGAGGGGAGGCTGTGGAGAGTGCCTAATGTTGTATCAGGGCTTCATAGCTGGTCCCTGTGATCCTCTTCCTCATAATCTGCTTAGCTGATCCCTGCTGTCTTCTCCTTCAGGTTTCTTGACTTTGTGAGGAGGCTGGTGTGAGTGGAAAATCCCTTTACTTGGCTTCTCCTGAGGCTCAGGCAGAGCCTGGCAGCCACGTGGTCTGGCACCGCTTAGGGGGCCAGTTGTGCCTGCTTCTGTGGTTGCTATAAGCTCTGGGTCTCTGCTGCGATTGATAATTTCTCATACATGTTCACTTTTCCATAGAAGAGTGTATTTTGCTGTTTGTTTTACTGCCTATTTCCCTCCTAGGCTGCTTTGGCATGGCTACTACACTGCCATCTTACCCAGAAGTCTCTTGACTATAATTTTTATAAATATTTTTTTATTTATTTCCCAATATATATGAAAATTGGTATGACCTCTGGCCATCCAGGTACATGTCCCACTTTGTGCATTTTGCTTTACAGTGGCACTGGGGAATTAAGCCCAGGTCATTAGGCTTTGAAGGCAAGTGCCTTAACTATTGACCTATCTCTCTAACCTCTGGCTCTCATTTCTAAAGATAAAAAGGGATATTTATAATACCCAGTGAAGTTGAGAATTCTTACACACCAATCAAGATGTTAAATGCTGCACATTGTTTTGGCCAAAGAAGGGAAGAATACTTACACAATTTCAAATTTGCATTTGTGATTTTTTTAGCATGTATGTGTACATACCAATGTCCATGAATTACTTTCAGATATTTAGGAATTTAACCAGTAGAAGCATTCTCAGGTGTATGTATTATTACCAGTTACAAAGGCAGAAAATTAACTCACATCAATAGTGGTTTGGTTCAACATATTTCAATAATTTATACATAAATGGAATAGCTTTTGAAATGGATGAGATGAATTTATATGTTGATATAAAGATACTATGCAATGTAGAGAGAAATAAATAAATTTTCACTTGTTTGGAAAGTTAAACATCAAAATATTAAAATAGTTATTTAAAAATAGGCTTGTGGCTCTGTTGTAGAAAGATGGGGATGGCATTCCTGTTAGAAATTTAAAAAAAATTTTTTTTAAATTATATATATGAGAGAGAAAGAGGGAGGGAGAGAGAATAGGCACACCAAGGCCTCTAGCCACTGTAAGTGAACTTCAGATGCATGCATCACCTTGTGCATCTGATATGTGGGTACTGGGGAATTGAACCAGGCTCCTTAGGCTTCCCACACAAGCAACTTAGCAACTTAGCTATCTCTCCAGCCCCTGTCTGAACTTTTACATGGTGTATTTTATGTCTAATGAAAAATTTAAATTGTAAATAAATTTCTAGTCTGTAATAGAAATAAATAGGAGACACATTTTAAAGGAAAAAGAACCTTCTAAATTGTTAAAGAAGCCCCAGGAATAGAGAGTTGGAATAGATGTTTTAGGCCCTTCTCTGTGATGCTGGGTACAGTTGCTCCTTTCCACTCCAGTGATGATTCTGTGATAGACACCCTCAATGTCTGACATTCATGGCCAGATGAAGGAAAGGCCAGAGGCTCATGTATGGCCAAGGCAAGCTCCAAACTGTGGCAGCTGCAGTGTTAAGTTCTGCTGACAGAAGGAGCGGAGGCAATTCTGTGTGAGATCAAATTAGAGACTGAAGAACCAGAGCACATGAGCAGAAGGAGAACATTGACAACCGCCTTGTGCCTTCTACTCGAAGGGCAGGCAAAGCACTTGCTCAAGGTCAGATGACATAGCTGATGAGGTGAGAACTATGTCAGGGTTTTCCCAACACTTAGAGAACTTCATTATTTTGTGTCTATAGGTTCTGGTACACCATTGTCTATAACTGGGTAGGCCTTTTGGGGGGACAATAATTATTATCCTGTATAAAAACTTGTCCATCTTAGAGAGATGGAAGGAGTTCTGCACTATGGTTCTAGATTTGACTAGGGACACTTGAGGCTTCCTTAAGCCAATGACCGCCTCCCTGTGAGCACTCTCCACAGGGCAGCCTGCACATCAGGGTTCCTGAGGCTGTAGATAATTGGGTTTAGCATGGGATTGATGACAGTGTTGAAAATCCCAACAGCTTTGTCCTTATCTGAAAGTTTGGTGGAACCTAGTCGCATGTAGTTAAAGATACCAGAGCCATAGAATATGGCAACCACAGTGAGGTGGGAGCTGCATGTGGAGAAGGCCTTCTTCCTTCCCTCAACAGAGCGGATCCGCAGAACAGCAGCTGCCACATGGATGTAGGAGATGACGATGAGAGCCATGGGGGTACCTGCCATGATGAAACCCACACCGAAGAGCAGCAGTTCGTTGAGCTGTGTGCTAGAGCAGGAGAGCTCGAAGAGCTGGGGGAGGTCACAGTAGAAGTGGTTGATCACATTGGGGCCACAGAAATTGAGTGTGGAAACGGCCACAGTATGGGTCAGTGCATTGCTAAAGGAACAAGCCCAGGATACAGCCACTAAGACTCTTTGGATGGTCTGGCTCATGCGGGTGCTGTAGGTGAGGGGCTGGCAGATGGCCAGAAACCGGTCATAAGCCATGGCTGTCAACAGGAAGCAGTCCACACCCACCAGCAGATGGAAGAAGAAGAGCTGTGTGAGGCAGGCTCCATATGCAACTGTGTGCTTGTGGGTCATGAGCCAGCTCAACATTGAGGGAACAGTGACACTAATGCACCCAACATCCATCAGGGACAGGTTTCCAAGAAAGAAATACATGGGGGTGTGTAGTTTGGGCTCCACCAAGACAGCTGCCAAGATGCTGAGGTTGCCCCCAACTGTGACCAGGTAAGCCAGGAAGAAAAGTGTGAAGACAAGTGGACACAGTTCTGGCATCTGCACCAAACCCAGCAGGATGAATTCAGTAATGGTTGTTCCATTGGCCACAGATTTTGGCTGCATGAGTTTCTTCAGGGAAATGTCCGAGGAGGAAAAGAACCAGACCTATTAATTAGTTTACTTGTTCACAAAGAAGAAACAGACCTCTTTGTACATGCCAGACTTTGTTCTCTTTACTCTCTCTAAACGAGGACTTTTCCACTCCTCAGACCCACTATACATGTTGACTGTTTGATCTCATTTACCTCAGTAGCTTTATCTTAATTTCAGGTAGGAAGACAGGTTACATTACCACTTTGAAGTTCCCTACCTCTCTGCCCCAGTTAGGTAATGCAGTTATAGAGATTAGGAAGGAGATAAAATCTTTGGTAAAAAAAGTAAGCAAAAGAAGTACTTTTTATGGAGTGGAACAAATATGGAACTTCCTCCTTTCATCCCTTAACCAAAACCAAGCAGAAGAATGAATATGTAGATTATGTTTCCAATGAAAGAAATAATTATCAGCAATTCCAATTCATACATTAGGTGGAAAGGCTTCAAGAACAGTGGAGGTCAGATATGGAGTGGAGAAGTGCAGAGAGAAAAGGCCTGGTTGTAGAAGAGCTAGAATATTTCAACTGTCAAAGAAAAAGAACAACCAATCAGGAACAAAACCAAAAGCTTTTGTTTTCTATGAGAGTAATGCATAAAATATAAGAACATGATCTTCTGTGATCCAGAGTGGGATTCAGGAAACAGGAAGGACTACATGAAGAGTCTAATACAAGGACAAGTTTTACTTGCAGACTACTGATTGACTATGAGATAAATGGGGAGAGATGAGGAAATCACACAGTAGCAGTCTTTCAGGTAGATGTCCACACTGATCACACACAAGTAACAGCAAAAATAATCCACCTCAAATTTGGAATCACAAAGTAAGTTCCTCCTAGTCTGAAACATGTTTTTAGCCTTGTTGGAGACAAATACCTTGCAAATATCTAGGCCATTGAGATACCTAGCAAAATTCACTTTAGTCAAGGATTCAAAAGCAAGCTCAGGACCTGGATAGAAATATATTCCACAAACAACAACAAAAATAAATAAAAAGTAAAATTCACTCCACAGAACATTTCCATGAAATAGCTTCAAATTGTGATCAAACATTTAACCCACATTGAAAAGGTTAAGGAAGCATTTGTATATAAATCAGAGGTAGGATCTCTCCTGTGTTTGAGGCCACCCTGAGACTACATTGTGAATTTCAGGTTAGCCTGGGCTAGAGGGAAATCCTACCTCAAAAACAAACAAAAAAATTGCCTGAAATACCTCCAAAACTATTACTCAGAGCCCATAGAAAATCTATGACTTTTAATGTTAGCCAATGTGGGAAAAGTAGTCATTAGTGTTTCTAAAGTCACTTTGAAAGTAGGCTTCAGTTAGCATAGAAAAATATAAACTCTACAGTGGATCCACTGGTGATAAAATTCATTTAACTATAGGACCAAGTTTAAAACACCTGTGAAAATTAAAGTTATGTAATAAAATGTACATATCTTTAAATCCCAAGAAGGTAAAATGGTTGTAATTAACAGAAAAGAGGAGTGTAAACAGAGGCAGTGTAATAACTGTGTTGTTTTCCTCCTATCTTATAACTGAGGACTTGAAGGTATCATTTCAATCTGACAAATTGTATAATGTAAGTAAAGAATGGAAGTGACTATGAAGAAAAATATTAAAGTAGTATAATCAAAAATATCACATGGTAGAAACAGAAGTATATTAATTTCATCATTGCTTATAGTAAGAAATTAATATGCATTGCCCATAACAATGGGGTTTTACACAAAAACAGGAAGCTACAGTTGTAAAGATAATCTCAATTTGATCTCTCAGATTATGAGGGGACACACACACACACATATAAAACAAAGTCCTTCAGGCACTGACCTTATGGCAAAAGAATTCTTTTTTCTAGGTAGGGTCATGGGCTAGACCAAGCTGACCTGGAATTAGTCTCAGGCTGACCTTGAACTTTCAGTGACCCTCCTACCTCAGCCTCCTGAGTGCTGGGATTAACGGCATATGATAACATGCCCAGGAAAGAGAGAGAGAACCAGGGACTCCAGCCACTGCAAATGAAGTCCAGACACATGTGCCACTATGAGTCTGGCTTTATGTGGATACTGGGGAATCAAACTTGGGTCTTTAGGCTTTACAGGAAAGCACCTTAAATGCTGAGCCATCTCCAGCCCAAGAATTTTAAAAAAGAAATAAAAGCAAAATTGTAACAGGAAAAACATAGCAGACTCAACATACTTAGAACAATAAAGTTGCATGGATTAAACTCATCCAGTGCAAAAGAAAAAAAAAAAAAAGACTGAATCTAAAAGAACACAGCAGTAAGATGTTGATAACCTATATGGTAAAGCAAGGTTAATTAGAGGAACTGAAGGTAGAGGAAAAGCAGTTAAATGCAGACAAAAATAAAGCTGATGTCATGATCTTCCTATAGGAACAATTTAAATTGGAAAGGGCCATAAATGAGAAAATGTTCACTTTTTAATTCAAAAATGTGAAAGAATATATAAAAATAAAAATGAATACTATGCTAATAGATGTGATAGTTAAGGTGTTGTCAACTTTATCTGTTTAATAATCCACAGAAATCCCTTTCGGGTGGGTCTCAGAGGTTGCTTCCAGGAAGGATCAACCTACCATAAGATAATCCAATAAATTCCCTTTTTAAAATAATTCATTCTAGCAGTTCTGTTCCTCTAGAGAACCTTGACCAATACAGATTTTACTTTACTATTGCAATGCAGTTCACATTGCTGGTAGAAATCACCCAACCAAGAGCAGCTTCTGGGAAAAAGAGGGTTATTTTGGCTCACAGTCTTGAGGGGAAACACCACGATGGCAGGGGAAAACATGGCATGAGCAGAGGGTGGATATCACCCCCTGGTCAACATAAGGTGGACCACAGCAACAGGAGAGTGTGCCAAACACTAGCAAGGGGGAGCTGGCTATAACACCCATAAACCCACCCCCAGCAATACACTGCCTCCTGGAGCTGTTAATTCCCAAATTTCCATAAGCTGGGAACCTAGCATTCAGAACACCTAAGTTTATGGGGGACACGTGAATCAAACTACCACATTCTGCCCCTGGGCCCCATAAACTGATAACCATCTGAGATGTAAAATGCAGTGCATTCATCCAACTTTAAAAGTCCCCATAGTTTTTATCAATCCCAATGATGTTCATACATCCCCATAGTCCAAGATTTTTTAACTGAACCATAATACCAAAAAATCCCCCCAAAACCCATAATGGTACAGAATAAACATTCACACTGCAGAAGATGGCATTGGGCATAGCAAAGAAATACTCAAGCAATACATGATTTAAACAGGGCAAACACCAAACTCTGTAGCTCCAAGTCCAATAATTCTAGTCATCGCAAAGAATTCAACCAATACAAGATTTAAATAGGACAAACTCTAGTTCCGAGTACAACAACTTTAGTCAGTGAAATGTCTCCAAGTTTGATAATTCTAACCAGCAACAAGTCTCTGGTATTCCAATTCTGCCTCTCCAGCTAGACCACTCACAGTCCTGGAAAACTTCATCAGGGCCGGCAGCTTTCCTTAGCAGCCATCTCATGTTCGGGCATCTCCACTGGGTCTCCACTGCAATCCACGGTTCATCCTCATGGCCCCATGGGGTCTCCATGCAGGCTAACAGCAAACCTACTTCACACTGCCCATGGCCATTTCCAAAACACAAGACCGTGTTGCAAACTCAATGACCCTCTTTCCTGCATTTCTTATACTCCACAATACCAGGTAGGGTACCAATTTGTTAATCTAGGGGGGAATAAAGCTGACTTTGAAGAACAGGACACTTCTTGAGCACTCAGGCCCCTCCAAAAGAGTCTACATTCTTCATGTTGCCCCAGTGCAGGTCAGCTGGCCCAGTCTCAAAGGTTGCAATCTCTCAATTGCAGCTGAGTGGGCAACAGTTCACCAAAGATTTTTCTTTATGTGCCATATCCCTCTGCTCACACCGGCTCATTTCTTTGCAAAGCAACCCTGCACAACTTTTCAGGACCCAGGCATAACAGCAAACTTCCCACACAAACTGCTAGCCCAGTCCAGGCACAGCTCTTTCTCACCCTCATAAGCCAAACCTCACAGTCCACAGTTCTTACTGTATTCAGGTTTTTCAACTCTGACCAGAATAGTCCATCAAGCTGTACTTACTGCACTGCAAGGTGTCTGTTAGGCCAAGGTTTCAAATCCTTCCACATTCCTCTTGAAAATCAGCTCCAAAAGGCCAAAGCCACACAGGTATCTAGCAACAATCCCACTCCTCAGTACCACTTTACTGTTGCAGTCTGGTTCGCATTGCTGGTAGAAATCACCCAACCAAGAACAGCTTCTGGGAAAAAGAGGTTTTGGCTTGCAGGCTTGAGGGAAAACTCATGATGGCAGGGGAAAATGATGACATGAGCAGAGGGTGGACATCACTCCTTGGCCAACCTTATGGTGGATCATAGTAACAGGAAAGTGTGCTAAACACTAGCAAGGGGGAGCTGGATAAAACACCCATAAGCCTGCCCCCAACAATATACTGCTTCCTGGAGGTGTTAATTCCCAAATTTCTATCAGCTGGGAACCTAGCATTCAGAACACCTAAGTTTATGGGGGACACCTGAATCAAACTACCATGGTAGATTAAAGGAGAAAAATATCATTCTCTTTATGGGTTATAAAAGATATTAGATGATCTTTTATCCATTACTTATTTTAGAAATTGCTTAGGAACCGAAGCATATGGAGACTACTTAACATGAATCATGGAGTGACTTTGACATATCAATTTCTGGAAATATAAGAAATATTTTGGGTGCTAGAGAGATTGCTCAGTGGTTAAGATGCTTGCCTGCAAAGCCTAAAGAACTGGATTTGATTTCTCAGTACCCATGTAAAGCCACATGCACAAATGTAAAGTTAATATTATTAAAAAAATTACAAAAGAGGGCAGGAGAAATGGCTTATCAGTTAAGGAGCTTGCCTGCAAAGCCTAAGGACACATGATTGGCCTTCCAGGTCCCATGTAAGTCAGACACACAAAGTGACGCAAGCATGTAAAATCATACATGCACACAAGGTGGTGTACAGGCCTGGAGTTTGACCTCAGCAGCTGGAGTCCCTGGTACACCATTTTTTTTCTCTCTCTCTCATAAAAAGGCCAGTCTGTTGGGCTTGCCTCAAAAAATAAATGTTTAAAAATATTTTTTAAATTTTATTTATTTATATGAGAGAGTGAGGTAGAGAGAAAGAGAGAGAGAGAGAGAGAGAGAGAGAGAGAGAGAGAATACAGGTACACCAGGGCTTCCAGCCACTGCAAACAATCTCCAGATACATGTGCCACTTAATGTATCTGGCTTTCCATGGGTACTGGGGAATCAAACCTAGGTTCTTAGGCTGTGCAAGCAAGCACTTTAACTGCTGAGCCATCTCCCTAGTGCCAAGCAATTTTTTAAAAAATATTTTATTTCTTACACACACACACACACACACACACACACACACACACACACACACACAGACACACACACACAATGGGAAAACCAGAGCCTCCAGCCACTGCTAATGAACTCCACAAGCATGCACCACCATATGCATCTGGCTTACATGGGTACTGTGGCACTGAACCTGGGGTTAGGCTTCACAGGCTGCCTTAACCACAAAGCCATCTCTCCAGCCTAAGAAATGTTTTTATAATGACAAGGTAAAGAAGCCTGATTACCTCTGTTGTTTACATAATTCAGGAAATACTGGTGGAGGTAATTATATAATAGAAGAAAATCAAGCTATAAAATTGGAATAGAAGAGATAATTCATAATTATTTGCATAATTATATGATTATGTACCTGAAAAACCATGAATTAGATGAAGAGCTCTAAACAGAGCAAGAAGAAAGGACAACCTGGAACCCTAAAGCCTTTCTAAGTCTGCCCCTCTAAATTTCCAGAAAATTTTGAATTTTAAAAGTTCACAATTTTAATACTTTACTTCTATTTTCTGTATTTAAGATGTTCTTATATTATTAAAATCTTCATTTTTCTAATAACTTATGGATTAATTTTTGCCTTTAAGTTTTTGTTTCATCTTGAATATATTATTTATTTCTTCATTTATTTATTGAGGCAAGCCCAACAGACTGGCCTTTTTTATGAGAGAGAAAAAGTGTGTGTGTGAGAGAGACAGAGAGAGAATGTATATTGGCATACCAAGACCTCCAGCCACTGTAATCAAACTCCAGGTACACGTGCCACCTTTTGTGCATGTGTGACCTTGTGCATGTGTCATCTAGTGTGTCTGGCTTATGTGGGATCTGAGGAGTTGAACATTGGTCCTTAGGCTTCACAGGCAAGCACCTTAACCACTAAGACATCTCTCTAGCTCTTGAATATATTTTTGAATAAATATAAATGAGTCAGATGAAAAATATGTTATAACTATTACAACAAATGTGCCTGGATTGAAAATTAATTTACAGATACCAAAAGTCCATTATATAAAAACAGGAATGTTTAAAAACTGAGAATATATTGCTGGAAAAACTGTATATCTATATGTAAAAGGATGAAATTAGATCTATATCTCTCTCTATTCATAAGAATAAAGTCCAAATGGATCAAAGACCTTAATATCAGATGTGAAATTCTGAAACTGTTAGAGGAGAAAAGGGAAACCCTTCAACATATTGGCATAAGCTTTCTGAATTTAACCCCAGTTGCTTAGGAAATAAAATCACTAATCAACCACTGGGACTTGATGAAATTAAATATAAATATCTCACAAAGAATTAACATCCAGAATATACAAAAACTCATAAAACTAAATAATAAATCAAACAACCCATGGACCCAAACAGAGAGTTTTCAAAGGAAGAAATACATGGCTATAAACATCTAAAAAAATGTTCTACATCCTTAGCCATCAAAGAAATAGAAATTAAAACTACTTTGAGATTCCATATCACTCCTGTCAGAATGCCTATCATCAAGAAAACAAATGACAGTAAATGCTGGCAAGGATGCGGAAAAGGAGGCACCCTTCTACACTATTGATGGGAATGTCGTTTGGTATAACCATTATGGAAAACAGTGTGGAGGTTCCTGAGACAACTAAAAATAGATTTAGCATATGACTTAGCTACAGCACCCCTAGGCATATATCCTAAAGACTAATCTGACTACCTTAGAGATACTTGTTTATCCATGTTTATTGACACTTTATGCACAACAGCTAGGAAATGGAACCAGCCTAGATGTCCCTCAATGGATAATGAAGATATGGTACATTTATACAATGGAGTTCTATTCAATGGCCAAGAAAATTGAAACCATGAAGTTTTCAGAGAAATGGATGAATCTGGAAAGTATTATACTATGTGAATACTATGAGGTAACATAGACCTAGAAAGCCAAATGCCACGTGTACTCTCTCATATGTGAATCCTAGCTACAAATGTTTAGACTTTCACATGAGTTGGGGTAAAAATCAACAACAGAGGTCAGTAAGCTAGAAAGGGGCTATAAAGGAGGGAGGAGAGGGGATGACTTAAAGGGATGGTATTGTATATATGTAAATCAATGAACAGATTACTGAGGGTAGAATGTCCTAAGTGAGGTCAGGGGAAGAAAATGAGTAAAGGAAGGGTAGTGCAGGGTTAATCAAACTTTATGAGGTTATGAATAAGCCAGATGGAAACCTTTTTTTTTAGACAGTGGCACACCCAAAAGCCATAGGTTGCTACTAGAAAAAATTCAGTATCAATGGTGGGATACTTTCTAGTGAGTTGTTGGCCAGTGAGATCCCTGATGCCCCCAAAACATTATAGGCTATTGCCAAAGCTCTTGATTTCCCACTAGAAATAGATGGTAAGGCCCTATTGCTGAGGACTCAATCAAGCTGGAGCTGAGCTGAAAATCTCCTCCCTATAGACAAGCTGACAGAAAGCTGGAAAATGCTATGCTGCCTGCAGCCCTATGGAAGGGGAAAGTCGTCAGTGGAGATAAACAACAGTGGACACTGCAAGCCTTACGCTTGGCCAGCCAGGCCAAATGAGACGGGAGGGAATACAAGCCTGGTGCTGAAAGCCTATGACAAGAGAGGTCATGAGCCCTAGGGGTGTAACATCTACTGATGTCTGGCTAAAAGTATATATTATGCTCACCAAACTGCCCAATAATCATTCCTCTTATTGTTCATACCCATATATTATTTCCATTCTCACTTTTGGTTAGAGAAGCTTCTCTTTTCAGATGGCCATGACCTCTGGGATGACTCAAAAGGTACCACGGGGCTGAGAAGAAGTGACAGAGGAGTGTTCAACACTGTAGCTGTATCATACACTCCAAGGTTTAGGGTCCATTGCACAAGAGGTGGCAGAAAGAACATAAGAACCAAAGGAAGGGTAGGATTGCTTACAATATAATCTTCCAGACATAAATTGGCCTGGATATTCATGATCTTACAATGCCTGGTACTACCTGTACTGAACCCTCATAATAGGAAGAAAAGATGATGACATCAAAATAAAAGAAAGACTAATTGAGAGGGGGAAGGGATGTGACAGAGAGTGGATTTGTGAAGGGGAAAATGGGGTAGGGGGGAATTATTATGGTTTATTTTCTATATTTATAGAAGCTGTCAATAAAAATAAGTTAAAAACGAGAATATATAATGCGTGAAAAATTCTTACAGAGACCACAAATATGATGTATTTCCCAATGACCAAACTTAAGAAGGTATGTGAAATAATTTCATTTAAAAACTTTGAAATATGCTATAAGATACAAAACTAGATTTAAATTATGGAAAAGGAGGTCATATTTTTTGGATAGTCAATATGACTAAGACTCCATTTACTATTAAATTATCAACAATTTTTAGCAGCTTCCAACCAAAAAGAAAAATGCCAGTGGGGTAATTATGACATATATATCCAGCTTATCTAGCTGGTTCTAATGTTGTTATAGAAAAACAAGAATAGCTAGAAAAGTTAGGGAGAATGGACTATATCTTCCAGATTTTCATTGTAAATATTCACAACAATGTAGACTTTTCATACTGGTTCAGTAATTGCATAGAAAACACTATAACAAAGTGAGAAAAATCCTGGGATAAACCTAAAACAATACAGGAACACAGTACATGATGCAAGGATATAAGGCACAGTTTAAATGGATGGAAAATGTACTATTCAATGATTTATATTGAGGCAATATCATAGTGAACTGGAAAAAAACAAGTCATGCACAATCTCCATATATTTTGAAAAATAAATTTTGGTTCAGGCTCGTTCTTTCTCTGTGTTCCCCATCTGGTGATGACACGGGTGATTTTGTTCTGATGTACTGCTTGCTGCAAACCAAAGCAGCAGGGCCAACTGATCATGGGCTGAAACTTTCAAACTTATGAACCAGTATAAGCCCTTTCTCATTATAAGCTGGCTACCTTGGTTATTTTGTTATAGCAATGGAAGGCTAACACAGACCTACATAGACACTTCACAAGAGAAGGCATATAAATGTCCAATGGATCTATTTTAAATGCTTATTATTGGTAATTATAAGGAAATGCAAATTAAAATCACCTTATACCTGCTAATATGGTTATAATCAAAAGGACCAAATATTACCAAGTGTTAGTGAGGTTATGCAAAAGAGAAAACTTGCACACCATTGATGGGAATATAAACTGACAGAGCTATTCTGGAAAATAGTATGGAGATCCCTCAAACAACTAAAAAATAGAATTATTACATGATACAGCAGTCTTCTGGGTAATGTCCAAGAATGGAAATCAGTATGTCAAAAGGATAGCAGTTTTTCTAGGTTCATTGCAGCATTATTCAGAATAGCTAAGATATGGAACCAATCTAGATGCATATTATGATGAATGGATAAAGATTAATTGATAATGAAAATGTAGTTTACACATATATATAAATAATGGAATACTATTTGGCCTTAAAAAGTACAAAACAAGAAATTCAGCCAGGAAACATTACAGAGGAAGTGGCAGATTAAATATGAGTGCTGCTCTCACTCGTAGCCTGAGAACCTTCTCCAGGGAGATGGCAGTAGACACAGAGGAAACTAAAACTCATCAAAGCAGAAAACCAGAGGCTTCTGGGAGAGCAACAGTAACAGAGACCTATATATAACACACCTTCCAAGGCTCAGGGTCCGTTGGAGAAGAAGGGGCAGAAAGAATGTCCCACAGGGTGGGATGGTGCACTCTGAGGTTCCCTGCAGAGACTGACTGGTGCATTTATGACCCCACAGTGAATACCAACAGCTCCACTGAGGAGGGCATTCAGTGAAATTGGGATGGGGAAGCGGGAACATAAGAGAACCCAGTGGAAAGGGAGCCCGATGGAAATATGGTGAATTTTAAATATGTTCATATAGTAATGTTCTCAATTAAAAAAAGAAATTCTGCCATTTGAAACAACATAGATGACTCTACAGGGCATCATGCTAGGTGACATGAACTAGGCACAGGGACACAAGTGCTCTAGTTATGATCTCGTATGTGGAAATTTTAAACTGAACTGGGAAGTTGAGATAGTGGAGGAATGAACTTCAGCAGTGTATTACTCAGAATGATGACTGTAATAGTGATTTGTATGCTTCAAAATTGCTAAAAGAGTAGATTTTAACTGCTTTTACCAAAAGAAGGAATCATGATGAGGAATATGTTGGCTTAATTTAATTATTCTGCATATAAAAACATACATAAGATAATCACAACATAATCCACAGTTACATACAATTGTCAATTAAAAATAAAATAATGATCTTAGTAACAATCTTTATGCTCATAAAGATGTTGAGAAAAGTTTTGTTTATACTTTAATGAATAGAACATTCCTATGCCATGTAAACTTTCCTATAGAATAAGAGACTTGAGAATATCAATACTTTTTATGAAGTTAGTGTACATTTGATACCAAAATTCTAAAATCTTAGCAAAATATCATTAATAAAAAATGTTAGTTATGACTCTAAAAATAAAATGATAAAAGTTGTTACTCAAAAACTTAAAAACAAGAATGCGTAGAAAAATATCTTAGCATTGCTGAGTTATAGCCCTTAGAAATTGAAGGTGCTTTAATGTCAATGTATTTATATAATACATCAGATCAATTTCCTAAAGCATATACCTTATAAGTTAAAGGAAAACATCCAGTTGTAGTTCTAGGAATAGGACACTCTAGTATCTTCCTGGAAGAAAATAGCATTATCCTAGGAATTCCAGGAGCAGAGTGGGTGACACTATTACATCTTTTTTTTAAGTAACTGTCAACATTGTTAGCAAAATTGATAGAGAAATAGAAAATTAGAATTTTCTATATTGGACACAAAGGGAAAAGGCCATTTGGTGGTCCATTTAAAAGGAACTATTAACCTAATAGTAGAAAGATAACTTCTTATTTTCTTTATTCCATCAGTATATATTGATGAGAACCAATAAAACACTGAGAATTACATTTTTTCTTTAAAAATTATGGTATAATGTTATGAGATTAAAGCAGTATTCAAAATTATACACCATGATTTTATATTAACACATCACATAGCAGGATCACAGAGATGGGCCTAGATATAGAGCTAGAGATAGAGATGGAAATAAAGATAGAGATAGAAATAGAGGCTGCGGCAGAGACAGACAGAGAAGAGAAAGACTACGAGGAAGTAGCAAACTTTTAGCAGTGGTGTGAGTACAATATAGGCGACAGTTATCTTCATTCTGTCTTTTTCCAATTCCCTCTAGTTGACACAAATTTCTAAATGTTATTTTGTACCATCTTCTGGAGCACAGCATACCTGTTAATCCCACATCACAATATACTAAATGAATAAGACAAACCAGAAGGCTCTTCCTCTGCAGTAGCCACTGTCCTTGGTACCAACAATTTTCTTGGGGTTGCTCTCTGGTAAGACTGGCAGCTGAGTTATTGGATGACTTCTGTGCAGAGCACTGGGTGCGGTTCTAAGACCTTTTCTGCATTGGTTAGTTGAATCTTCCCAGTACCATCAAATCCCTTTTATATAGTAAGAAAAACAGAGCACATAAGGAAAGTGCTGCGGGCAGGGTTAAATCTGGGATATGTCTCCAGACCTCCGACTCTTAACTAGTACACATACCACTACTTCACACAGCCCATGGTCTCCAGTGTCAGAAGACCAACTTCTAACTCCTCCTGGAATCTGTTTGTGAATAATTCTTATGTCTCAAAGCTGTCCTCCCAGGCTGTGTTCTTCTAGACAGCTCATGCCTTGCCTTGTAGGCTGCACTAGTTCAAGTCCAAGTGAGTGCCTTGGTGGGGTTAATAGCTCCAGCCAGCCCTCTGACTGTTTCATTTTAACACAGGATCAGCTTCCAATCGCTGTGGCCATGCCATTTTCTCTGTATAGAGTGCTCTTCCACTGTTACATGGCCAATGTTTTTCTGACAGCTCAAATGGTACTACCCCACAGGACCTGGCCCATTTCCAAGGCACATTGTTCTTCAACATTTCCAGTGCAGTTGGAGTATTTCTGGTGTAATACATGCCTCCCAGCACAGTCATGTAGCTATTCATCAAGTTATTCCAGCTCCGGTTAAGGACAAAAGCCATGTCTGATTCTACTTTACTTATCACATGTGTGGAGCCACTTGTCTATGTGTGTTTCATAAGTAGATGAAAGGCTGCACTGACTGAAAACTAGGCTCACTGGTGTTAGCAAAGGGCAAGTTGGAATTTGTGCTGGACACTGAAGGACTGACATAAATTGGAGGAGGAAGAGCCTAGGGAAAAGCGAGTTTCCTGCACGTGGTGTAGCTCTGTCGTGAGTGGAGCACACACTTGCAGCACTCCACACACTGTCAGTTAGCTTTTATAAACTTCACAAATTAGTATTACACCCAGAATAAATATTCCTTAAGAACAACCAGACCATGGCCAGAATGCTAGCTGCTGCCTTACCCTCTATCAAGAAGAGACTAAGTGTATGTCAGGTCTTGCAATCCCTGGACTCTCCTTCCAGGATGCCTGTGGCACCTACCCAGGACGATTACTGGTGAGGACTCAGTCCTTTTGCTCACTTCACATGCTGACTGGAGCAAGTCTCTTTCTGCTTTTGAGACTGTGGCTGACACAACTGTAAAAGAAGGAACTTTGACTCACCTAGACACAGCTAACATCCTTTGCTTGTGATACAGAAGGGAGGGCCATGAAAGAACTCACCTGGTGATGGCACAGAGGCCAGTGGTGATGTATCTTGAGAAGGGATGTGAGAGGACAAGAAACCATACAAACTCATTTAGTTTCCATGAAAGCAACAGGGGCCGCATATATGGAAATGAGCTAAAGAATGGCTGAGGCATCTGCGATGGGCTTTCCCATCATAGTGTCATCCTCCTGGGACCTCAAAATTAGTCCCAAGCAAGGGGAGGAGGGTGTGGGCACATCCAAGGTCTGGTAAGACAAAGCCTAATAAGCCTTGCAGTGGTGAAGCAGTGGGCCCCTCACGCCTTAGTGTGGCTTACAATTTCTCTCATATCTTCATCTTCACCCCCATGTTAGTCCATGGGGATAGTTATAGGAATTATTACACAACCTGGAGATATAGAGGATCTATCTGCTATCCAAAAGACACTCAGGGAACTAGAAGGGAAGCCAGGACTGAATGGAAGCCCTGATAGTGAGCATATTGTCCCCTGGGGTGCTTTCATTAAATAACCAAGGATGAGAAAAACACTGCCTTGGGCCTAGGGATGAAGGATAAGCCCAAGAAAGAATACAAGACAGGAGATATTCTTAATGAATCCTCAAAGGATGTGATGTGTTCCCACTCTGGGCCTTGTTAGCAAGGGCCAGAGGGACTGTGCTTTGGGAGCTCTGCCACAATCCTGGGAGAGATGATGCCAGGAGCAGCAGGGCATTGGGAGGCAGAAAAGTTTCCCCTGCTGCAGGCCTGGCCCTTAGAGACTGGGTGCCTAGCTCTAGAGGTGATGGAAGAGGAACTTGGAGCAGATATACAGTGCAACTCTCAGCCTCTTAAGCCCTCTTCAGACAACCGATTACTCACCTAAGCGCAGAAGCAAGCAATGCTCTGTGGGAAGCCTGTTAGGCTTTGTGGATTGAGAGAAAATTAAATGTAGCGATATACATAGAGTTCATTATATGGAGTAGCCAATGGTAATTACTTAATAATTATTGGTAAAATTTATCACATACTCTTTGTGTACATGACTTTATACCATGAGTTATACATTTGGTTGATTGAATCCCAGTTAATTCTCCTGTAATTCATGAGGTTGATTGTATTTCAACCAATCCAACGATTCTGTGAGATAAGTATCTATATTATTCATATTTTATAAGTAAATTAACTGAAGTTCAAAGTTGCTTCAGGAATTTTCCTATAGCCACATAGGGATTCTAGCAGGAAGGGTTAAAGTTTGTATTTGTCCCATTATAAGGTGCATAACCTCAACAGATATGCTATGTGACTTCCTCTTTACCTCCTTTCATAAGCTCCGTTGCCCAAACAATGCGCTTTTAGCTCTGATGTTTGTGGTGACTACTCCTGCCGATGCATGATGGACAATGTTCCAGTGATGAGCCTAACACATATCGATCTCAGTGCTATCAAGCTGCATTCCTAGCAGTCTCATCTGTAGCACTCAATCTGACTTCCAGCTACCACTGCCAGCACAGCTCTCTTGCCACCCTGTTATGCCTGCCATTTACTTTCACTGCAAAGAACTGAAATCCTGACATTGTGGGGAGCTGACTGCTCCATGTGGATCTCACATTCTTGGACTCCAGGGGACTCTGGCTTAAGGATGTAGTATATGATTAAGGGTTTTAATTGTTCCACAACATTTTTTTGTAAATATAAGACTATAAAAGTACTACAATAAAAAGGAGCAATGATAGCAGAAACTAACATGTCAATAAAATTCACAGGGAATTTATGCTTTCCTAAATGATTGTCAGGTAAAAGCAAAAAACTATTGCAATATTATACTAATGCACTAATAATATAATGGCTACCAGTGCTCACATGGGGTTTCTGTGTAGGTGTGCCTCGTATTGGTCACTGGATCTTGTTACAGCTTGACTGTGGCCTCAGTTGGTGGCATTACTTTGGGAGGCTGTATAACCTTTGGGACAGGAAGTATGGGACAAGTGGTCAGGGCCTTTGAGTGTTATACCTAGTCCCTGCTTCTGGTCTGAGCCCTCTGCTTCCTGATGAACCAGGATATGAACAAACGATGCCACAAGCTCTCACCCCAAAGATGGAGGAGCCATGTGAGCCTCCTTGCCTTTCCAGCATAATGGAACTGTAGGCCAAAATTAACCTCTGTTCCTTTAAACTGCTTTTACCAGACATTTTGTCACAGAGATGAGAAAAATAACCAATACGGATCTTCAAGCTTTGACTCCAGTTTGAAGTTATGTTAGACAGGTAGTTCCACCTGAGAACTTGGAGAATACCTGCTTTGGTTTTGAAAGGAGAGTATACAAAGTGAGATGACTGTAATGATTTCAAGTGATAGACCAAGCTGCTCCAACACTTGGCCCTTAGGACTGAGCAGCTCCAGTCTTACTAGAAATGTTTGTGGTCACTAGAGGTGTTACATCAACCTCACTCAAGAATTAATGGAAGAACCAAAGTACATTTATTAGTGTTTTAGAGCAAATATGTGCATTTTTCTATAACCAAGTGTTCTTTTGAGAAACAGTTTTTGTCATGCCATTGGACATTGAGACACTAAATATGTTACCTTGCGACATCAAGCATCTATGCATTTGAACTGCTTTTAATGACCTGAGTGTTCTCTGACCCACCAAGCCCTAACCTTGGCACATGTAACTAAAAACTCCCCAAATAGAAATGGTACAGAAATGATGATCTTGGACGGGTTTGAAAAGCATGGGCAAGTGGCTCAAGCAACTTATTTCTATAGTCACTCCTGCTGAGATCTTTTTTTTCTGTTCATATTTAAAGCTCCTGTAATTAGATTACAAAAGACGAAAAGCCCTTTAAATGTGAGTTTTGCAGCTTTTCTTAATACACTCACAGTAAAAGGAAAAAAGATGCAAAGTCACAGGCCTGTGAAGGAGACCCTGATGAACAATGTGGAGGGAAGCAATCCTCCTCTGTGGAAGAAGTTCAAGCATGAAAACTGAGCAATTATCTGGACCAATGTATAGAAAAAGATGTATAATTCTTTTTTGACTCATGGGGTAGTTTATAGTTTAGTTAAACTTGAGAAGATTGTTTCCAAATAAAATTTGGGAACTAGGTGTTTGAATTAAGTTATCAGGATGAGCCCAGACCATAAAGGCTCTTTTTTTTGTAGACAACATTATGTATATTTTATTTTTATATTTTTATGTTTTTTATTATTATTAACAAGATGTTTTGTATGGATACTTCATGTGTTGGTACCCTCTTTTCCCTCATCCATGCCCCATTCTGTTGAGGATGCTGCTAAGTAGGGTTGCAGGTATTCCTCATGGGGTTGTAGTTTATGTGTTGTGGGAGCAGTAGTCAGTTATTTGGTGGGGGGGGAGGGAATGCCTCTGGGTATGGTGTCTTAACCTGTGACTCTTACAATCTTTCCACTTCCTCTTTCATAAAAATCCCCTGAACCGTGGTGGGTGAGTTTTATGTCTACTTCAGTGATGAGCTCTTAGGAACCTCCGGATCTCTGCTTTGGTAGGTGTTGGGTATCCTCAGGGTCTGTCTTCTGCACCCTGGTCCTGATTATCAGGCTCAGCATAGAAGCAACACTCTTGTTCCTCTCCCCGTTCCTCTGTGGATTCAGCTGTGGCTTGGCTGAAGTGCGAGGGGTAGTTTATTTCCTCAGGTCTTGCTACCTTTCCCCGCCTGCCCAGGGTATCCAAGAATTGGGGGCTCAGGAGCACTTCAATCAGAAAGGCAGAGCAAGGGGCCTGCTTCCGTAACAAGTTCCATGGGGTCCAAACGGCCTAAAGGCTATTTTTGTCTTACATGAATGCTAGCCAAACTCTTTTATCTCCACATAAGTCGCCTGGAGGGTGAGTGTGTGTAGTAGTTCTATATAAGTTATACATATGAATTTGAAGAAGACACAATTTGATCCATACCATGATAATAAATATTTGAGAGTATATCTAATCTTATGTGAACACTCAAAGGCATATATCAAAATAACAATTTTATTAGTCATTTTCAATTATCATATTAACAAAGTTAGAAAAAGTTGTTTATAACAGCTGGATCAGTTTTAGTCACCACTAGAATAATAAAAGTGCAAATATTTTTAGGGTAACAGGGAAATGTATATATAGGTCTAGGTTTTTATTTTATTCAAGTTAAGAACTGTACTCATCAGAGCTGAACTTATAGAAATACTTTGCATAAGAGCAAATCTCTAACAAATGTTCTTTATGTTGATTTTTTTTATGCGTGTTTTGTTTTGATTTTCGAGGTAGGGTTTTACTGTAGCCCAGGCTGACCTGGAGTTCACTATGTAGTCTCAGGGTGGCCTTGAACTCACAGCGATCTTCCTACCTCTGCCTTCCAAGTGCTAGGATTAAAGGTGTGTGCCACCCTGCCCAGTTTGTATTGATTTTTTATTGCATTTTTATACTACTGGTAGTAAATAACATATGGAAACAATCTAAACACTATCAAAAATACTATGATTAATTAATTATAATTTAATCATAAATTAGTGTTAGGTAGCTATTAGAGAATGTAAGTTTGTAGATCTTTGTACTGATATAAAATATACTTATGTATATATGAAAAGCTAGATGTGTAAGCACTAATACTTAGCAGTATTAGTATTCTGAAGAATTGAATTATGAAGAATGGGGACAGACAGGGTGAAGACCTTGACTTTAATTTTCTATTGCTAAAAGTTTATTTAATTTCAATTTCCATTTTGGTTTTCTCTTTCAAGTCTCACTCTAGCCCAGGCTGAGTTGGAATTTACCCTATAACTTCAGGCTGGCCTCAAACTCATAGGAATCCTACTTTGGCCTCCTGAGTACTGGGATGAAAGGCACGCACCACCACACCTGGTTTATTTCATTTTCATAAACATAGTTGACAATGAAAAAAACAACCAAAAAAGCCAGCCATGGTGGTGTGTGCCTTTCATCCCAGCATTCGGCAGGCAGAGGTAGGAGAATCACAGTGAGTTCGAGGCCACCCTGAGACTACATAGTGAATTCCAGGTCAGCCTGGGCTAGAGTGAGACCCTACCTTGAACCCCCAACCCCCCCAAAAAAACCCAAAACAAAACAAAATACCAAAAAATATTTTCAATTTACAAGAAAACAAAATCCCAAAGGACATAAGCATTCTCCATTGTTAAATAACCTAGAACTTTTCACCATTAACAGGTTCTGGAAATAACATCTCAAATTATGCTGATATGTATGTCTGAATAACTGTGTCAGCTCTTGTATGAAGCAGGTGGAGGGAGTGGCCTTCATGGCATGTTTTAGTATGGGATGTACCGCTTCTTAGCATAGGATGTGACTTTACCTATCCCATCTTGGAGATACTCTTTGTATTTTTGAGATCCTATCCAAAAAGTAAACAAACAGCCCTTCTTGCAGAACCTCAAGCCTTCCAGGATACAAGACTTCCTAGGGCCCACCTCCATCTGGATGGGGAAGTGTCCCTAGGTCCAGATGGTAGCTAGCTGAGGTCTACAGGACATGCACACCTATGACCAAGAAGAGCCTCTGTGAGGAACAGGAGTCTTATTTCTGAACAAAAGCCATCTCGCTCAGGATCAAGCAGAGCCAGGGGCCACTTGGCCATGGCTTCTGCCCTCTTCATCACCCTTCATGCTGTGTCTCGCTTTCCTGTGAGCACCCTCTTCAAGGCGCCCTGTACATCAGGGTTCCTAAGGCTGTAGATGAGTGGGTTCAGCATTGGGCTGATGACGGTATTCAGGATGCCAATACCTTTGTCCTTGTCCGAAGCCTCCACTGAGCCCAGCCTCATGTAGCTGAAGACACCTGTCCCATAGAAGATGCCTACCACGGTGAGGTGGGAGCCACACGTGGAGAAGGCCTTCTTCCTGCCCTCAGCTGAACGGATTCTCAGCACAGCAGCTGCCACATGTGCGTAAGATGTGACAATGAGAACCACAGGCGCACCTGCCATAAGGACACCCAGTCCAAAGAGCAGCAGTTCGTTGAGCTGTGTGCTGGAGCAGGAGAGCTGGAAGAGCTGGGGGAGGTCGCAGTAGAAGTGGTTGATCACATTGGGGCCACAGAAGTTGAGTGTGGAAACGGCCACAGTATGGGTCAGTGCATTGCTGAAGGCACAAGCCCAGGACACAGCCACCAAGACCCTCTGGACTGTCTGGCTCATGCGGGTGCTGTAGGTGAGGGGCCGGCAGATGGCCAGAAACCTGTCATAAGCCATGGCTGTCAGCAGGAAGCAGTCCACACCAGCCAACTGGTGGAAGAAGAAGAGCTGAGTGAGGCAGGCTGCATACGGAACTGTGCGCTTGTGGGACAAGAGTCGGCCCAACATTGAGGGAACAGTGACACTGATGCACCCAACATCTAGCAGAGACAGGTTCCCCAGGAAGAAGTACATGGGGGTGTGCAGTTTGGGCTCCACCGAGACAGCTGCCAGGATGCTGAGGTTGCCCCCAACTGTGAGCAGGTAGGCGAAGAAGAAGAGTGCAAAGACCACTTGCTGTAGCCCTGGTGTCTCCACCAAGCCCAGTAGGATGAATTCAGTAACTGCTGTTCCATTGACCCCAAGCTGGGACTCCATGAATCCCTATAATAAGACAGCTGAGAGAACAACGGATAAGTCTTCACTTTAATTATTCAGTGCAAGGATATTGACCACTTTCATATGCCAAGCTTCAGGGTAAAGTCCCTAGTATACTAGTGGGTATTTTCTCTTCAGGTCAAACCTCTCTTATTAATTCTCTCTGTTTTTTCTCAATATATTTACCTGACTCCCACATCAGTTGCCTGATGTCACCACTACCTCAGACTTCTCTCTCTTATCATTATATTACCAATAGACAGAGACAATGTGGTGTATACATGCAATGGAAAAAGGAAGAAACTATCATCTGTCTACATAAAAACCTAAAGGAGCCTGAGGAGACATCTGTCAGCAATGTGCTTTTCTCATAGGCATAAGGATCTGAGTTTGATTCCCAGTAAAAATGTAAAATGATGAGAATGGTAGCACATGTCTGTAATCCCAGCACCGAGGAGGTAGAGACAGAAGCATCCCGAGGCTTGCTAGTCCAGCCAAATTGGTGAGCTTCAGGCCACTGAGAGACACTGACTCAAAGGAGGTAAATGATGTCCTGATATTGTTCTAGGGTCTCTGCACACATGCTCACTAACAAGCAGAGACATCAGACACCCTCACACCCTCGCATACATATGCATGGAAAACAAAACCATGGAAAACAGGATTATTAGAAAGTTAGAAAAGTTGATAGTAGATAAAAGTAATTAAAACTTTGTGTGGAAGTGCATGAAGGGCCAGCCTGGGTAACACAGTGAGGACAAAGACAGGGAGAGAGAGAGAGAGAGAGAGAGAGAGAGAGAGAGAGAGAGAGAGAAGGAGGGAGGGAGGGAGAAATACAGAAATATAGAAGTCAATAGATTTCTTATAAATCCATAAGAAATAAACAGCTATGAAATTTAAAATTCTTAGTCCACAACAAATGCTGTCATTTGATATAAATGAAGAGTAAGAAGTAAGTAAGTATGTATCTGAATCATGTACTCAGGCACCTAGAAAAATATGAGTACAAAATGTTCTTGGTTCTCTAAAGAGGTAGAGCATGAGGGATCTCAACTCCTTTTTACCACTTCCCAGTGATATATAAGGAATGAGAATACTTTTATAGTCACATGTATGTTGTATGTTAATATGTTATGTATATTATGTGTATGTTCTGGTTCCTTAAGATCACAGAGACCCTGAATGGCCTGACATAGTGGTGCCATGACTCCATCTCCTCTTTGTTGTGTCTCGAGCCAGTTTACAGTGCTACTCCTCAACAGATTCAGCAAAGGTTCAGAATGCTACAGCAGCTTGCCTCGGTGTTTATGAAATAATAAGATGAAATTTACTCCATGATGCCTTCTTTATGAAAAGCCTACTAATAAAACAACTCATGGGATTTACCAGTTTTTGTCAAAATTCATCACAGTGGAAATCATCTGTGAAGCTCATGGCCCATTTTATTCTTTGTGTGATACATGCTTTAACAGAAGAAAGGCATATTCAGAATGTCTGTCTTCCACTTGTCAAACAAATTCCTTTGACTTTTTTTCTGCCTTACTGGTGAATATTTAAAAATAAAATAATCATATAACATTGATTCCTGGAAATAATTAGATTTTTAGAGGATAACTAATTACCACATAGATAGTAATAATTCAAGCCTGGGTTCTCTGTACCTGCATTTACTATGATAGGTAAATGATGAAAATGTATTTTTTTAAGTTAAGTAGAAACTTTATTTGGACATATCATGTGTTGGTGCCATCATTTTCCTCCTCCCTGCCCCCATTCCAATGCTGCCCCTGCTCAGTAAGGTTTCTGGTATTCATCATGGGGTTCATCATGGGGTTGTGGGTGTGAATGGATTTCCAATTTTACATCCCATGTACAACGTCAGTGAGTCACCATGCCCCCCCCCCCATCCATGGTAATATTCAGCTGGGATCAACTGGACAGAGTACTTCTAGTTTAACAAGTGTCACATGTTTTGGTGGCTATCTTTACCCACACTGCTGGCTTTGTCAGCACACATTACTGTATCCATTCTGTGCTATATGCAGTGTTACTAAACCTCGTGTACTCCTGAAGGGTTGAGCTCTTCAAGAACATCTCCTCCCTCATCTTGCCAATGGCAAACTAAAATGGAGAACAGTTTTGTTAGAATATGGTGGTACAGTGAGTGCTGAATGTACTTAGGAAATGTCTGGTTTTCTATTCTGAAAAAAATGTTTCCTTGATGGGTCTGCTTATTGTCTGCTTGCTAGCCCAAAATAATGATGAGAGATTTGTATGAGGAGTCTAGAAATGTGTTCATTTGTCTGCTTGTCAAGATAAGTACTTCTAATCATCACAAAGAGGCACTTTTTGTTTTGTGTGTGTGTATGTGTGTGTGTGCATGTGTGTGTATTTGATGTGCTTATCTGTGTGTAGATGTGTGTGAACCTATGCATGCATGCAGAGGCCAGAGAAGAACATTGGGTGTCCTTCCATCACTCAACCATGTGTTTTTCTTGAGATAGAACTTGACTCTGGAGCCTGCTGTTTTTTTTTGTTTTGTTTTCTTTTGTTGTTGTTGTTTTTCAAGAGTCCCAGTATTTCTCCGGTTTCTGCTCTCTACAAACTGAGGGAGCCCTGGTGATTCTAATTCTCTCATCCCTGCTCCCCACAGGAATGGAGTTACAGATGTGCATGCTTATGCTCAGTTGTTTATATGGGTGCTGAGGAATTGGACTTTGGTGGTCTCAGGGCCTCTCAGGCCCTCGTGCTTGTGTCCAAGTGCTCTTACCCACTGGGCTAAGCTCTCCAGGCCCCAAAAGGCACTTCCTAAAGCCAGGCTTTATACATTAACAAAAGAATGGAGCTAGATCTTTATTCCCCAATATATTTCAAAAAGAACTTAAAATGGGCCAAAGACACAAATGACAGATCTGAAACCATAAATTTTTTAAAAGAGAGAACACTTCAAAACATTGGAATAGCAAAGATGTTTTTGTTTGTACAAGACCCCAAAAGCACAGGCAACAACAGTAGAAAAAAACAAGTGTTGATATTCAAATAAGAAGCTTTAACACAGCAAGAGAAGCAATTAACAAAATCTGAAAAATATCTTCAACCTATTCCACTTACAAATGATCAATACCCAGAAGGTATGAGGAACTCAAAGAACTCACTAGCAAAACACCCAGATAATCTAATTTAAAAATAGGAAAATGATATGAACAGTTTTCAAGAGGAGATGTGCACATGGCAAACAAAAATATGTGACGAAGATTCCCTTCACATCAACCAATATCAGCAAAGATGTCAGCATTAAATACCCAATTATTCATATTATATAAATCAAAGATTACTATTGAAAACTAAGTTGGAAATTTTTCTTTTGAAGTGGTACTGGAGATGAAATATGAGAAGTTTGGTGTTAGAATCAAACTCCTTGAGTCGTAGTATATATTCTATAATTACAGAACTGTTCTCTCTAATCTCAAGGTTGTTGAGTCACTATGAAATGAGGCAGTGAACCTAATCAATTTTGAAGTCTTTTCCAGGGCATAATTGTATATTCTTGACAGTGTAAATGACAGAGAGCAATCTTAATGACATCTAGTAAGAAAATGCCCTCCTGGCAAGACAAATATTGACTATTAACATGATGCCTATTTATACATAGTTCAGAAATGCCTTCAATTAAAAATTACCCTAGGGCTGGAGAGATGGCTTGGCAGTTAAGGAATTTGCCTGCAAAGCCAAAGGACCCAGGTTTGATTCTCCAGGACCCATGTAAGCCAGATGCAAGAGGTGGTGCATATGTCTGGAGTTCATTTGCAGTGGCTGGAGGCCCTGGCACACCCATCCTCTATCAAATAAATAAATAAATAAAAATGTTTTTAAAAATTACTCTAGCACACTTTCCACCTCTTTCTACAGTTCTCTTAGAAGTGGCTCTGGATGCACTCCATGGAGCAAAGAGACTTTCCTGACATTCTCCCTGCTTTAGCCAGCAGCTGACCCTCTGGGCTCATGGGCTCTGAATGAGCAGGGCTAGGCAAAAAAAAAAAAAAAAGAGTTGAGTCTCTCAGAAAGGAGCCCAGTGACCCTTAATATGTACAAGTGACATTTGCTTGCCAAGATCTTAGGATTCTAGGTTGAGCAGAGGTCTATGCATTCAAGAAGACTGTCTCACACAGTTTATGGTGATGACCTTAGGTGAAGGCATGTTCCTGCAGTACCTCTTTCAGGCATCCAGCATGAGACTCAGGCTGCCTCAGCTAAGCCTTCATAGCTTCCTGCTCTGACTTTCCAAGTAAACTCTATGCGTCTGATGAAGACATCTCAGTCAGACTTCTGATGAAGGGTTCTGGTTCAAGTTAACTCCTGGCAGAATGAGACCAGACAGAAAGGTTGAGTTCTCTGAATGACCTCATCCCCCAGTAGAAACAGAAAGCAGGTTTCATCCCAGGACTTCACCAAGATATAGGAGGTCGTAGTTCTTTCTCACACTGTATATGTTATCAGAGAAGAACCTTTTCCCTGCTTAATTCTCTGAAATAAGATATTTGACCCACTTGGTAACAACTCAAGTGCCTTCTCAAGGACCAGAAGAGAGTTCCTGGATGTACTCACCGTGTCACAAGCACTGAGGCCAGCAAGGTTTCTCTGGTAGGAAATGTAGAGGGTGAGGCACTGGGCAGGGCCCTAGCCACACAGAGCAAGGGAGATCCATATATAAGAAAGGGAATGAAGAAAGATGAGATCATCCTGTCAGGGGACTCTCTCCACTGTACAGTCACCCCATGGGGGCTTCAGAAACTAGCTCTCCCAGGAAGCACGGAGGTTTGGGGAGCAGAACACCAATGAACAACCCAAACCTTCTTAATGAACCCAATAATGTAACTTTGTTAGGCTTTTGATTTTTTTTTCTGAAAGACCTTTAACCCCACTCCCTACTCTACCCCTTATATTGGTTCCATGAGGGTAACCTGGAGGTTAGCAATCCCAATCATCACACGAGGACAATGAAGTCCTATTTATCCCTCTTTCCAAGGCCACCGTGGAGCTAATAGTTCAGCTGAATCCAAACCAGGGTCTCCAGACTGAATGCTTTATTCCATAAAATCTCTTGCCCCCCATGAGACCACTGGATAAGCAGAGAGAAGCAAACCTTATGCTTGCTTTGAAGGTGAGAGGGAGGTGAGAAGGAGTAATGAGAAACAGGTAAAAGAAAGGCAGTTTCTCCAAACTAAGTTTCTTAATGATGAATACAATGACTTTCCCATTCAGCCCCTTGTTAGTGGAGCTCTAAGATGCCATGGAGGGACTCCTAAATGCAGTAACAGTAGAAGAGCTGAGCTGAGTTAGAAGGGGGCAACCCAGGGATGTTACCCTATACTATGATTTTCCAGGACCTTACATGGAGAAGGTCCTAATGATGTTAATAGACAGATGATGCAGAACAAATGTACAGCCCTCCCTCAGTGCCTACTCACACTTAAACAAGAATTTCCCACCATGATGGGGAACTTGCTTTTCTTAGCCCTAGCACCCCACTTCTCTTTTTATACTTTTCTAAGGCAGCTTGATGTAGTATGAAAAACATTGAGGTGGTGTATCTGTAAATCCACTTTCCCAGTTACTAATGGTGTGCCTGAAAACCAGATGCCAAGCTCACCTGTGAAAACAGAATATTTTCTTTTTATGTTTTTATTATTTTGAGGGTGAGTGAGTGTGGTAGAGAGAGCCAGAGAAAGAGGAGAGATAGAGAATTGGTGCGCCAGGGCCTCAGCCACTGCAATGGAACTCTAGACGCTTGTGCCACCTAGTGGGCATGTGCAACCTTGTGATTGCTCACCTTTGTGAGTCTGGCTAACGTGGCATCTGGAGAGTAGAACATAGGTCCTTAGGCTTTGCAGGCAAGTGCCTTAACTGCTAAGCCATCTTGGCAGCCCCAGAATATTTTCAATCATCCAAAGTTGGTCTGAAATTATATATATATATACATATATATATATATATATATATATATATATATATATATATATAACACTTGTTAGAAGATCAACAAATACTACTTCAAATAAATAGCAATTCCTAATGTTTACTTAACCATGTCTGCATTATCTTACTATTATCTTACTTAATCTTCCTGACACTTTAAAAAGACTTTTACAAATTTTATTTGAGAGGGAGAGAGAGAATAGGCATTTCAAGGCCTTCAGCTGCTGCAAACAAACTCCAGAAGCATGCTCCACCTTGTACATCTGGCTTAGATGGGTCCTGGGGAATTGAACCTAGGTCCTTCGGCTTTGCAGGCAAGCACCTCAACGACTTAGACATCCCCCCAAGCCTTCCTAACAATTTTTGATTTAGCTTTAGTATTTGCCTATCTTTACAGAGAAAGAAATTAGGGTCAGAGAAGTTTAGCATCTTGCCTGATACTACGCATCTAGAAATTGGAAGAGCTGGCTGACCCAATGACCTCCTCACCTCTGCTTTTAAGACTGTTTGGTGTGGCTCTCTTCAGGTCTTTCATGATGCAGTGCCATGTGGCTCCATTCACAGAATACTAGTAATGGAAAAGAATGACATTCACTTCTGAGTGTTTGCCATTAGAATTCCCCAAGTATTTGGTGTCTGGTGGGGGAGCGTGGGTTCCACATGCAGGGCATGCTTATTCTGTTGAGCCCAGCAGTAAGCTCTGGAGTCTAATTCCACCTCAAAGCTGCCTTACCCTCACAGAACTTCTTGTTTACTTGACAGCCCCTAGCTCTGATAACAAATCTTAAAAACAAACACGTTATATTTGATAAAAATTGAATACTGAACTAAAACACTGTGAAGGGTTAATGAAGCCCTAACATTGCTTGAAGGTTTAATAAAGTTCTAAAGTTGCTGAGACAAGCTGGCCCTAAAACAGGCTTGGGAATGAAGGTCAAATTCCTTGGTAATAACACTTTCCCAGACCCTACGCCTGAAAAAGAAACAAACACCTGTTCAGTGAAAGGCCACTGCTCTACACAAAACACATTCATATCCTGGAGACAGTACAGTTTAATCTTAAATGGTGTAACTGTCTCGTCAGCAAGGGAAATGGCCTTGTTCCTGTCTTGTTTTCCCCAGCTCACTTCCTTGCTTTCTTTCTTCTCACCCCTCATTTTGTATAAAAGATTTTGTAGAAAAGTCTGCTCAACTGCAAGTATGCCACTGCAGCCTCACGCCTGAGAAGAGGTTTGCAGTCATTTCACTACTTGACTGGGTGCCCCACTCAGGGTTTCAGCCTCCACCCATAGGAAAGCTGTGCTTCAATAAACAGTCTCTGTCTGTTGAGATCAAGTCCAGTGTGCTTTCTCCTTCACCTTCCTTACAAACAGCAAACTAGAGGACCTTTAAATAAGCTGTGGAAATTTGAGATATGCCATGGGTACCTATGGAGTAGAAGGAAAGAAACAGGCAATAGTCTTAGTTACAGAGTTAGAGTGTGATTGGAGTCAACTTTGAGCTGAAACTACAGCCCAGAGACAAATTTTGGGCTTACCTTAATGAGCATGCCGTGCATGTGGAACCTGGCTCTCAGCTGTGTGTCAGGAACCAGCTACTTGAACACCACTTTTCAGTAAGCAGTGATGAAACAATCAGGAATCCACAGAGTAAAACAATAACACTCCATGTCTTTCTCAATGCACAAATCATTTCCAGATAATGAGATAGTTGTATGGAGAAATAAAACTGCAAAACCTTAAATGTATTCCATGGAATATCTTTATGCTCTTTTAGGAGATAAGTATTTCATAAAGAAATCCAAGGAGCATTAAACATTTAAAGAAAGACTGAGCCATCTGCCTATAGTAAAATTTAAAGCCTCTACTCATCATAATGTGACTGGTACCTACTTGAAAAGTCAACCCACAAATTAAGAGATTTTCAGCTTATATAATTATAATGAAGCATCTAAAATATATTAAAAACTTCTACAGCCGATGAGAAATAGAACAGGTACCCAATAAAAATAGATAAGATGGGCTGGAGAGATGGCTTGGCAGTTAAGGTAGCTTGCCTATGAAGCCTATGGACACAGGTTCAATTCCCCAGGACCCATGTAAGTCCAATGCACATGGTGGCACATGCGTCTGGAGTTCGTTTGCAGTGCCTGGAAGCCCTGGCACACCCATTCTCTGTGTGTGTCTAATAAATAAATAAAAACAAAATATTTAAAAAAAATAGATAAGACATTGGCGACTTAGTGCTGCATTAGAGTTTGGGTGCAGCTGCCTGCTCCTAATGCCCTCTCCCCTCCCCTTCCTGGGTGGTTAATGTTTCTGTCATTGGAGCCAGGGTCCTGTGCATGTGTTTGACAAGCGGAAGCTAAACTGAGATCACCTCAGGCACTCCACCCATGAAGCAGTACCAAGTCCCTCCATGACAGGGGCACAAAGTAGAGAAAAGCCACAGACACAAAGAAACATCAAGCACCATTCCAAATACTCACTGAGCCCAGGTGTGCCAATAACACCTGACCAATGCTCTAGCTATAGAACAGTAAATCTCAACACAAAATGGGTAACAGGAAAATTCATGGCAATATGTCTCCCCTAAGAATTACCAATCCCAGGATGTGGAGATGGCTCAGCAGTTAAAGGTACTTGCTTATAAAACCTGCTGTCCCTGGGTTTGATTTCCAGCACCCATGTAAAGCCAGATGTACAATGTGGAACATGTGTCTAGAGTTCATTTGCAGTGGCAGATGGCCCAGATGTTCCAATTCCCTCCCCCATTCTCCTTATCTCTCACTCATAAATAAATAAATAAAATAATTGCCAATCCCATAGTTGAGATTCCCTCCCAAATGTGAGAGCTACTTAGAGGAAATTCATGCTGATCAATGGAACAATTCTCAAAAAGTCATTACCATTTCAAACATATGCATATCCAGCTCAGGTGCACCTAATTTTATGGAACAAATTCTACTAGATATAAAGTCAGAGAAAAATCCCAACATAATTGTAGTGGGCAACTTCAGGTTCCTACTATCACTAATAGACAAGTCATCTAGACAGAAATTAAACAAAGAAACAATGGAATTAAATTACATGATAGATTAAATAGACCTAGCAGACATTTCCAGAACATTCCACCCAAATATAAACCTTAGTGAATACCATATCTTCTTGTAAGAAAGATAAAGTGTTGAATATATGTGTATGAACACGTGAGTTGTCCTCTGGCCTCCAAATGCATGCATGCACATGCCATCATGTGCACGCACACACACAAGGAGCCATTAATAATGGTACTTGATGGCCTGGAGTGATGGCTTATTGGATAAGGAGCTTGCTTTCAATTCCCCAGGACCCATGTAAGCCAGATGCACAAGGTGGCACATATGCCTGGAGTTCGTTTGCTGTGGCTAGAGGCCCTGGCATGCCTATTCGCTCTTTCTCTCTCTCTCTTTCTCTTTCAAATAAGTAAATAAATAAAAATTAAAAATAATGGTATTTGATATCTAAAACAACACTCAAAAGTTAGTGAAAGTAGGATGGCCTTGGCCTAGAAAATGGTTTAAAATTTTATCTGCTTCCCTGATGCTGGAGGTATGAGGCTGGAAAACATTTAAAGTCAAGATGCTACAGGGTCTGGAACTATGGAAGCACAGAAAGTAAGAAGACATTAGTTTGAAACTAGATGACCTTGGTTAGAGCATGGCAAATGAGTGGTGATATGAAGTGACATCTGTAGAGAAGACACTGACCCGAGGTTTTAGTAGGGCCAAAATTTGCCTCAGGGTCTTCCTTGTTCTTACCTCTTGCCAGACAGCTAGTCACAAGTCACTGCTCCTCTCTGCTCTAGGATGATGGGCTGGACAAAACCAGAAACTCTAAATATCAGCACTGCCCCCAACACTGCGACTTTCTAAACTACAAAGATTTTGAGAAAATATGATGTACATACACGATGGAGTACTATTAAGTCCAAAAGAAGAATGACATTTTGTCATGTGTAGAAACACGGATAGAATCAGAGGATATCGTTAAGCAAAATAAATCAAACACAGAAAGACAAGCACTGTGGAAGTTTTAAAATGTTGCGCTGAGGCAGGACAGTGATTATTTAAGTCTGAGAGTGTGGGTGTGCATATGGAAAATAAAAGATAGAATTGTATCAGTGTATGCTATACGTAGGTATGGCAACATAATGCTGAACCCCATAAATATGTACAATGAATACATTTTGCAAAAAAATTTTCTGAAAGTCATGTTGACTACTAAATTCCAGTGATAAGAGGGATTAAAAACATGTTTGTCAAATAAATGGGTGACTTTGGCTATATGAATAAAGGATATGCTTATAAACACAGAGAGAAAGTCCAAAGCATTTTAAAAGTGCTGAAAATTATTGTGTTTTGGGGACAGGAGGTGTTTACCTGGCTCTGATGTGCCTTAGAAGGTGTTATTTTCAGAAACCTCCAAAGGGAAACAGAGGAAAAGTAAAATCTAGCTGTGAAATGATGTCAGCCTAGTTGTTATCTCTTTGCCTCTCGGTCCTTTATAAGCTCGTCCCTCCGTGGAGGCCACATGACCTCCTGTTTGCCCAAGAAGCACTTGTCCCCTTCACTGGGTGAGTGTCACTCTAGGACCCCTCAGTGCATTCTCACAACTTGGTTTCCATACAATTGAATCTCACTCCTGGACACTGGAGTGGTGTCGCTGTCCTCCCAGACGGTTCCAGTGGGACTCAGAGGCTTGTCTGTGGGAGGGTAGAGGGACAGGAGGCAGTTAAGATAAGGTTCTGAGCCACACTAGCTGGGAGGATGGCCAGGCTCTTCTCAAGATAGTTCAGTCAATAAATGGGGAGGGAAGAGAACAGCTCAGCTTTGAAG
This sequence comes from Dipus sagitta, assembly GCA_036346955.1. Taxonomy (NCBI): domain Eukaryota; kingdom Metazoa; phylum Chordata; class Mammalia; order Rodentia; family Dipodidae; genus Dipus; species Dipus sagitta. The sequence continues at coordinate 20,326,074 of CM070778.1, forward strand.
AGACTGGGCTTTAAAAAATGGAGAAAAATCCAGACCCTCTGATGGTGGTTGGCCCACTGGGAACCTGGAGGTGCTGATCATCAGGAAATGCCTTTCTCTTCTCATACCCTTTGCCGTTGGGGCCTTGTAACTGCAGCCTTTTCCTTTGTAAGTATGGCTGCAAGTGAGTTCCAAGTATCTACAGCTCAGTGAAGTGGATCTCCATGTGTTTTATTAGGGTGATGGCTTAGCTGAGGAAGCTGCATCTAAGGGAGCAGACCACCAGGCCATCACAGTTCTATAGCAGATGATTGCCTCATCTGATCACTAGGCCCATGATAGTATGCTGGTTAGATAATGTTTAATTAGATTCAGGAGATAGCAAAGCAAAAGCATTTTGGAGGAGGGATGGGAGAAGGGAAGTTGAATACTAGATCTGGGTATCCGGTTGCTCAAGGCTGTAGTGTGGGAAAGTTCACTGGAAATCCAGCCAGGCAGCTCTACTGCATAGTGCTCCATCCACCCAGGTGCTTAAGCCTTCAAATTTTCTCCTCATTCCAGGCTCTTTTCCCTCTCTTCTTACTTAAAAAATTGTCAGCACTTAAGTACCCAGTTTTCCCAGATTCAGAATGGAGAAATTCAATGTGATCAATCTTACAACTCAGAAAATACAAAAGGCTGGCTTGTCACCAACTCTGGAGCTGGAAATGTCTTAAATTATGTGTCATCACTGAGTTTGTTTTTCCTGGCATTTAATCTTCTCTGATAAGCCACATCAAGTCTCATGGCTTCACAAATTAATTTTCTAATAGCCTGGGCCATAGGCCATCTTACTACTGCCATCACTTGCAACTGGCCCTCCAACATTTGAGTCCCACATTCATAGATTCAGCCAGCCACAGCTTAAAAAATAAATGGAAAATTTCATTGTTCTGATAAGTATAGGCTTTTATGCCTTTATCCCATTATCAATACAGGATTACTGGCATAGCATTAACATTGTCTTAGTTATTGTAAGTCATCTGTAAATAACTTAAAATATACAGGAGGATGTTTGTAGTTTCTGCACTAACACAACACCCTTTTATACATGGGACTTGAGCTTCTTTAGATTTTGGTATTTGAGGAGTTCTAGAACCAGTCCCTTGAAGACATGCTGGGTAACTTTATGATGACATGTGCATGAGGGACACAGCATGGGGGTCCATGCATCTTCTCCTGAACCTTCCCTTTCTTCCTCTGGGATCTCTACAGGCAGGCCACCATCTGAAGGATGTGGTTTCCTTCCTGAAACTTTGGCCTCAGGCAAGTAATCTTTGCTTCTGACTTCCAAATATCACATTTGTTCCCCTTTTGATACCAATGCATGCATCGCCATTTGAGTCTACCCCGTGCCATCGCTCTTTCTCATTGAGTCAGATTTGTCCCACATTTGCCTATTGTATCCCAGCCTGTAACTTCTTCCTCTTAACTTGCCTGCGCCCTTACAACCCGGCTGCTCCTGGACGTTGCTACACTTGGTGTTCATTACCAGTGCCATTTCTCCTTTCATCACCTTTCGTGTCTTTGAACTTTCTTAAGCCCACTGCTGGTGGAAGAGAGCCATGGATCTGGAGCCTGAGGAAATGATTCACTTGTGACCAGGTTTGTCCTGCTAGGTGTAATGGGACTCCAGCTCTACAGCCCATTCTCCCTGCCAGCTTCTTGATTGCTTATGTGGCTACTATTGGTGGCAAGTTCAGCATTCCTGCCACCATCCTCTGTTGAACCCAAGCTCCACGTCTCCATGTACTTCTTCCTGGGAAACCTGCCTATGCTGGATGTTGGGTGCATCAGTGTCACTGTCCCTGCCACTTTGAAGCATTTGCTATCCAATGACAGAAGCATTGCTTTCAGAGCCTGCATCACACAGCTCTTCTTTCTCCAATTCCTGGCTGGGGAAGACTCTTTCTGCTGACTGTCATGTCCTATGACTGCTATCTAGCCATCTGCCAGCCCCTTACCTACAGCACCCTCATGAGCTGGGGAATCCAGAGACCCTAGAGGGTGTGTCATGTTTCTTTTCCTTCAGTAATGTATTCACCCATACTATTGCCTTGTCTGCTCTTCATTTCTGTGGTCCAAATGTGATCAGTCACTTCTACTGTGACCTCCCCCAGCTGTTCTAGCTCTCTTGCTCCAGGGCCCAGCTCAATGAGCATCTGCTATTGTAGCAGCAGCTTTGAGGGCTGTGAGGCCTTGGTCCTCATCACAGTGTCATATGCTCCTGTGGTAGCTGCTGTGCTGAGAATCTGCTCTGTTGAGGGCAGGAAGAAGGCCTTCTCCACATGTGGCTCCCAACTCACATTAGTGAGCATCTTCTATGGGACAGGTGTCTTCTACTACGCAAGGCTGGGTTCAGTGGATTCCTCAGCCAAGGACAAAGGCATTGGCATCTTCAACACTGCCATGAGCCCGTGATGAACCCTCTCATTTACAGCCTCAGAAACCGTGATGTGCAGGGTGCCCTGTGGAGTGTGCTCATGGGAGGTAGCCTCCAAGTGACACTCCCTTCCTCTGGCTTGAACCAATGTAATGGCTCCCCTTACTGCTTCTAAATGGTATTGTGGTGTTACATTAGTATTAGCTATTGTTGTATAATCAGGTTCATTTGAAATATCTTTCAACATTAATGTTAAAGTCATAAACACTTCTCTTGGAGGCTAGCATGAAAACCACAAAAGTACTATGAAGTGCAGCAACTGCAAATATTACTAAATACAGTAACAACAATCCTAGGCATGTCAGTAGTATTTCCCAACTCACAAGCACATTTTCTTTTCTAGCATCTTATTTGATTTTCAAGACAGCTCTGTTTGGTTGTATAGGTATAATTATTTTTCTTGATCTTATTGATGCAATCTTGAAGTGCAACATGACATAGTTGTTTCTTGGTTATGGTCAGAGTGTCAGAACAAATTTCAGAATTTAACATACTTGAAATCTGGAAGATGTTTCCAAGGTCTAGTAAAGTCTTTTCAAATAATTAAAAATTATTTTATTATTTATTTATTTGTCAGAGAAAGAGGGAGACAGAGAATGGGTGAGAGAATGGGTGCACCAGGGCCTACAGACACTGCAGACGAACTCCAGATGTATGCGCCCCCTTGTGCATCTGGCTAACATGGGTCCTGGGGAATCGAACATGGGTCCTTTGGCTTTGCAGGCAAATGCCTTAACCACTAAGCAATCCCTCCAGCCCTTAAAATAATTTTTAATGAAATTTCATAGAGTCATAACTGTTTACAATACATTAAACTAGAAAAAGTCTTATGTTTTCTTTAGGAAAATATGAGGTGTCTGCTTGAGATCTAAAACTGAACAACAAACTTAATAGCAAAAATTTGGAAATATTCCCTTAAACTCCAGACCAGAACAAAGTGGCCACTACAAGCATTGTTGTTTCAGTATGTTGGGAAATTCAGCTACTTTAAGTAAGGCATTCTGAGATGCTTCATGCACTCAATTATTTAATCTTCCTTAATATCTCCAAGTTCCAGGAGCTTTATATACACTAGTCTAATAAGGGTTATTTCACATGCATTGCAAACTAAGCATCATGATAAGCCCATCTTCTCCCTGACTTCACTCCACTTTTGATGTCTGGTCACTTGGATATTTAATAATTAGATGTTCTAAGTGGATCCTAGCTGCAGATGATCTGACTTACGTGTGAGTAGGGAGAAAACTCAGTAGCAAAGGCCAGTAAACTAGAAAAGAAGTATAAAGGGAAGAGAAAGGAAAGGAAGAGGGTACTTAACAGGATAGTATTGTATATATATATATAAGTAGAAGAACAGATTAATGGGGGTGAAAAGGCCCAAAGTGAGGTCAGGGGAAGAGATTGAGTAAAGGAAAGGTGGAGGGAGGGCTAATCAAAATCTAAGAGGATATAAATAAACCATATGGAATCCTGCTCTTTTGGACAATGGAACACTCAGGAGCCATAGATTGTTGCTAGAAAATTTCAGTGCCAGGGATGGGATACCTTCCAGTGAGTTGTTGGCCAGGGAGGTCCCTGATGCCCCCAAAACATTTATAGGCATTGCCGAGGCCCTTGGTTTCCCACCAGGAATAGATGGTAAGTCCGTATTGCTGAAGACTCCACATACTTGGGCTGCAAGGCCGCTGAGAAATACTGCTGGAACTGAGCTGATAACCTCCTCCACATACACCAGCCGACAGAAAGCTGGAAGAAGCCATTCTGCATGCAGTTCATTGGGAGAAAGAGAAAACACCAGTGAAGATACTCAACAGTGGACATTGCAAGCTTTCTATTGGCCAGCCAGGCCAAATGAGCCAACAGGTGCAATAGTGGCACGTCTGTCATGGTGGAAACCAACTGCCCTCTAATTGGACTGGAGGCCCACTCTATGGGAGGGAATACACCCCTGATACTGAAAGCTTAAAACAGGGGTAGTCATGAGCCCTAGGGGTGTAACGTCTGGTGCTTTCTGGCTAAATGAATATACTATGCTTATCAAACTGCCCAGTAAACACTTCTGTTAATGTTCACACCTTTATATTAATGCTACTCTCACTTTGGGTAGAGAATCTTCTCTTTTTATATGGCAGTGACTCTGGGATGACTCACAAGGTATCATGGTGCTAGAAACAAGTGACCAGAGTGCTCAGTATTGTAATATCTCTATCATACCTTCCAAGGCTCAGGGTCTAATGAGGAAGAGGTGGAGGAAAGAATGTAAGAGCCAAAGGAAGGGTAGGACTCCTTACAACATGCTCCCCCCAGACACAAAACGGCCTGGATACCCATGACCTCACAGTGCCTGACACTACCTACCCAAGACCATAATAATAGGAGGAAAAGATCATGACATCAAAATAAAAGAGAGACTGATTGAGAGGGGGAGGAGATATGATGGAGAATGGAGTTTCAAAGGGGAAAGTGGGGGGAGGGAGGGTATTACCATGCAATATTTTTTATAATCATGGAAGTTGTCAATAAAAATTTGAAAAAAAATTTAGATGTTCATTCTACACAGCATCTATCTGTGAACTAATAAAAAAGAGGGGGAGTACATCCTCAGATAGTGTGGTTCTGCTGCTTGTTCTTTCTCCTCTATTTTCTTACTGATCTCATTTTTATATGGATGTAAACTGATTTTGCTCTGAAATTTGCCCCCATTTTGTATCTGATCCTTGAAACTTGTGCCCATTGTTGCTGTCTAGGACTAGACCTCAGTTTTCTTCTCGGATCTCTGGACCTGGACCCTTTGTCAATGAAGTTATGATTAGAAGAACCATAGGGTATTGGTCACTGCTCCTACATGGGAACTGACTGGAATGCATTGCTGCTTTGGAGCTACCACTAAACATGCTTCCTAGAAGAAAGGAATGTAGGCCAGACTTGTATTGAACAGATCCTGATATGAATTTCTACAAGGCAGTCCCATATGGGTAAAAAATACATGCCATTATCTTCTCCTTAATCAGCCTATATGGAGGTTCATGTGACCAGTAGGCTAACAGTGGTACAATCAATGGTACAATGGAAATATATTAGCATATGGTATCCTTCCTACTACTCCTGTTCTTTTCTTCTCCATCTCCTCTGTTCCTCCTTCTTCCACCTCCTCTTCTTTCCCTTTTCCTCCTCATCCTCCTCCTCCTCCTTTTCTTTCCCTCTGTGTTTCTCAGTTGCCTCAATCTTTCAAGTGCTAGGATTACAGGCATGTACCATCATGCCCAACTAGGGTATATCATCTCTTATTGAAGCCAAACGCAGTATTTATCAGTGAGTTCATCATCTCTATCAAGTTTCTGAAGCTTTTATTTTACCTTTTTCACATATTTTTTACGCTGCTTTAAAATTATAGCCATAGGAAATTACATGTAGAGTGTCCATACAGAAGGTAGAAGAGTTCTGTGACCATGACAATATAATATGTCATGACAATTTAATATGTCACCTTTTTATAGCTGACCACAGGTCCATTTATTTTGATCATTTTTAATTTTTAATTTTGGTCCTTTTTGATGAGGTCTCCTTGGATTTCGTTTTTGGTTTTGACTTTTTTTTTTTTTAAGGTAGGGTCTCCCTCTAGCCCAGGCTTACCTGGAATTCACTATGTAGTTCCAGGCTGGCATTGAACTCACTGCGATCCTCCTACCTATGCCTCCCGAGTGTCAGGATTAAAGGTGTATGCCACCACCCCTGGCTTGGATTTCTTTTTTTCTTGAGAATAATTTGCATTTTCATATTTCTTTCATGTTGAATGGTTTGAGATTATATTAACACTGAATTGTACATTGTAGTGGCTGGCTTATGTTATATTCCTTTGAAGAAGTTATTTTTACTGTAACTCTTTTAGATTTTTAAAATTTAATTAATTTTATTTTTTAATTTGATATGGACATATTTAGTATGTAACAACACATGCTGGTACTATCCTTTCCCTTCTACCTACCCCTTTTTTGAAAAATCCTTCCTAACTGGGGTGCAGGTCAACCCCATGGGGATTGTGGGTCATGCATTATGGGAGGGGGAAGAGGCAATGTGTCTGTACTAAATGTCCTAACTTGTGGCTCTAACAATCTTTCTGCTCCCTCTTCTGCAAAATTCCCTGAGCCATGCTGGGAATATTTTAAGTCTCCTTCAGTGATGGGCACTTAGGAGCTTCTGGATCTCTGGTTTGGTAGGTCTTGAGTGTCCTGAGTGTCTATCTCCATCACCCTTGAGCTGATACCAGATTCACTAAAAGAGCAGCACTCTTGCTCATTTCTCCAGTTCCTCTGTGTTTTCAGCTGGGGCCCGGGTGGGGTGCACTGGGTCATTTATCTCCTCAGGTCCAGCTCCAATCTGAAAAAGTAAAACAGTTCCTCAAACAAGGAATGAAGTCACCATCAGTTAAATGGGATAACCATTATTAATTTGGAGAGAATTTAAAGGGTATAGACCCTCTTATAGCCCAAGGTTAGTGGGAGCTTGACAATGAAAAGCAGAATCATTATCTGGATATGATTCTGACTTGTTTCCCAGCTCCAGCTATGGGTTCTGTTCCACTGAGTGGATCTGTTAACCAATCCAAGAGCAGTTGGTTACCCACCATGGCTGTGTGACACTATTGTACTTGTGTGAACACCACATCAGGTTGTTTTTTTCTGAGTCACTTAGACTTTGAATTGCTTGGACAGATATTGGCCACTTTCCCCTGGTTGCTCATGTAGCACCTTCCAGCATTAGATGGGCTAATTGTTTTGAGACTGGCTCTCCTCCAGATTCCAACCAGGTCTCTCCATGGTCTGTGCCAACAGTACATGGTGTCTTCAGCAGTAGGGTCTTACTATTAACCTCTGATGGGTAATCAAGTGCTCTGACAGAAGTCTGTTTGGTTTGTTTTGGGATATCTAGTAGATCGCTCTGATCAACAGCTCATTGTGAATGTAAATCACATCGTGGTACAAGGAATTACAGGCTAGCAACAAGGGAAAAAAAAAAAAGAAAAAGAGAAGAAAGAGAAACAGGAGAAAATTTTAAGGTTAGGTTTCATCTCACCCTCTCCAGGGCCCTTCAATTCAGGTGCTCACCCTAAGGTCTACTTGAGGGTTCCACCTTTTACTCTGACTTCCTGGATATAAGATTCTAAGGTACCAGTTCAATTTGGGTTCAGTTTTGTGTCCTCCCAGTTTTTCCCCTTCCCCCAAGCCCTACCATACCTATTGTCCAAGAACTGAGATACTATTCAGGTATGTCAGCAACTTGAGCTGATCCAGGTTAGGAACTGCAGATGAGTGAGATGTGATGGTTGCCCTTCTGTGATTGTGTGAGTTTGCTGGGCTCCCCCGGCAGGTAGTGCTGAGGAAGGACCAGGCCCGCTGGTTCTTCCCAAGGGGTTGAGGAGAAGGGTGAGTGTTGACGGCCAGGAACAAACCACTGAGCTGGGAGTCTTGTCGAAGCAGGAACTCGCTTTATTGTAACAAGCAGCTGTTTATATAATGTTGAGAACGAGGGTGGGGATCTCAGGAGGGGATAAGGTGTAAGGGCCAATAGCACACCATGACTTTTGAAATGGTTGTTTCTAAGTGCACGTAAGAACTCTAACTTTCTATGCGGAAGTAGCAGGCCAGAGGCCATTAGGCATCTTGCTGACTCATAGCTGGCCAGAGTCAGCTCGCCAAACTTTATCTAGGCTTAGGAATTTCCACCAGGCCTCACATCTGAGCCTCTCAAGGCCCAACATCTCCCCCTTTTGTTTTTGTAAGAGCATTAGTCACCATGGCCCCTGTCTTAGGTTGTCCCCCTCTGGGGATCTTACCCGTCACTGGGTACCATATGTTTAGCTAGTTGAGAACCCACTCCATGGCCTGTCTTAGGTTGTCTCAGTCAGTCTGAGATCTTACCCATCATTGGTCACATGGAGGGCAGAGGGGGTGGCAGTGGGTCACATGAGGAATTTAATTCCTTTGCTAGCCTGTGGTAATGTATCTCAACCTGATGGAGTTTTATTGCCTCTAGCCACTAGTGAATGAACTGTGTAATTTTGTTAATTACACAAGGCCTGACAGTGTGGATAAGGAGGAGGAGAAGGAGGGGCACAAGTAGAGGGAGAAGGTAGGGTAAGAAGCCATGTAAGCCTGTCCACAGTGGGTTGTCTTGAAGGTCCCGCCATCTCCTCTCCAGGTCCTCTTGAAGCCTTTTGATCTTGTCCTGAACAATTCTCGATCTATTGGTGTAGAAACAGCCTTTTTCCTGTCAAAACAAGCATATGCCTCCCTTTTCGGCCATTAATAGGTCTAGTCCCCTCCTGTTTTGTAGGACTGCCTCAGCCAGGGAATCTAGCTGCTGTTGGAGATCAAGGATGGTACTAGACACAGCTGTCATAAAAGGGGATAATTGTTTATCTTCTTTAGAAAAATTTAAAATATTTAGGGTAAATAATGCCTTTTTTAGTTGGTCGTGTGGGGGTAAGGATTCCCCCTTTTGTTTAGGTAATTGAGACTTGAGAGTCTGATTATATCTTTTAACGATTGTTTGGCCCTGGGGGTTATATGGGAAGTCTGCGGAGTGTGAGATTTTTTAGGTCTGGAGAAAATTTACAAAAGCCTTGCTTATAAAGCAGGGGTCATTATCTGTTTTAATTTGGTCAGGTAGTCCAAGGGTGACAAAGCATTGAAGTATATGTCTAATAGTATGTTTAGATTTTTCCCCGGCATGTGCCAATGCCCAGTAGGCACAGGAAAAGGTATCGAATGAAAGAAAAATATATTTAAGCTTTCCAAATGGAGAATAGTGTGTGACATAATTAACACACTTAGAAAGGAAGTTATATCAGCCTGGATGTATGTACATATAGAGCACATTTGATTACTGAAATAGACTTAGTTAAAGAATGGCACAAGGGCTTTTAAAATCATTTTGTTCTATCTTTAAAATTTTAGTTGTACTATGGCAGCATAAGCCTTATATATGAGGTATAGAAAGTAGACACAACTTATATTTTAAATATCTAATACTTATAAATATTCTACATTTTAAATATCTAACATTTATAAATATAGGCAGAACCTGCTACCAGTCTTGAAAACAATACCAACTGATTTATAGACTAACTAATTTAACCTAGAAATTGTCAGAAAAGGACAAGTAAGACAGTATAAAGTCTTAGCATCTGTGTTTGAAAACATCTTTGATTAGTATAGGTATCTGTGTTGGTACAAATTACCCAGAGAACATTGGAAACAGAACCACAGAGCTTATTTTTTTTAAACCAAAACAACTAGCTAAATTTTAATATAACCGTTGATAAATTTTTTTGAAAGAAAAAACATTATTTGACAACCTATGATTTTGGCTTAAAGTTCATAGTTATTGATATTATGTACCACAGAAACTTTTATTAACATAAAACAATTTTATGTTTTACCCATGACTTAAATTTGATAAAGCTTAAGTAAGCTATCCCAACATATCCCAAAAAGATGAAAGTTATCATTACTGAAATTAAATCACTTAAACCTAAGTGATTAAACCTAGCTATGACTATTTAATAGAATTAGCATAAATAAGACAGAAGCTGTCTTTAAAGTTATAATGTCTTTAGGTATTAGTACTTCACCTTTGGAAATTAACCACTTCTATGTGAGCCTTTATCTTTTTTTTTATTTTTTTGTTTCATTTTATTTTATTTTTTGTTTGTTCAAGGTAGGGTTTCGCTGTAGCCCAGGCTAACCTGGAATTCACTATGTAGTCTCAGGGTGGCCTCGAACTCACAGTAATCCTCCTACCTCTGCCTCCCGAGTGCTGAAAATAAAGGCTTGCACCACCATGCCTGGCAATTTTTTTATTTTTTGAGTAAGCAAAAGGAGAGTTATTGATAAAGGTAGAAATACCTCAAAGTGTCCAGAAAACATGTTTAGGGTTTTGGCTGGCATCCAAAGAAGAGAAAGTTTAAAAACAAAAATAATGCTTCCTGAGATACAGCTCAGAAAAGCAAGCAGGTCAACAGTGAGGATCTGCGAGTAACTGCTTCATTTTTTTAAATATCTTATTTATTTATGTACAGAGGGAATAGGCATGCCAGTGCTTCTTGCAACTGCAACTGAACTCCAGATATATTTGAGGCTAGCCCAAGCTACATGAGACCCTATCCCAAACAGAAAAAGAGAAATTAGCAAGGTTAGGAGGGTGGGAGAGAAGCAGCAAGTCCTTGTGGGGTTCTGTTCTGGCCTCCCTGGTTCCTGCTTCCTTCCCTCTGGTCTTGACCCCACAGGCAACAAATCACCCATGGATCCCATGCCCCTGGTCTAATAAGAAAGGTCAGCTGGGTGTGATGGCATGCGCCTTTAATCCCATCACTCAGGAGGCAGAGGTAGGAGGATTGCCATGAGCCTTTATCTTAAGAATAGTTAAAATCTTGATGAAAAGAGGAATCTAACTTACTTTACTAAGAGAGTCTTAAAGCCAGTTTTATAACCCTTAAATCATAACAAATTTGTATCAGTGACCTGTTAATGAGTGAGGCCTTATCATAAGACTCAGTTTTCCCACTGATTCAAACCTTGGCATCAGGTAAACATTAGATTTAATCCAATTAAATGTTTCAATGGAGGGGCCCTTACCCTGATATACACATTAGGTAAGTCTGATGTTTATCTTATGTAAGGAGTTTGTAACCTGATCAAATACCTTGACTCAGTTGACCTATTTAACATTTTGTCTAGTGAGAAATTTTATCTAACAGATGTGACTTTATGTGTTTAAAAGAGAAGAACTAAAGAGAACCACAGTTATATGTGTACTCCTTTTTCCTTGTCAGAGACAATTGGCCATTTTGTCTCTAGTCAGAGTCTGGGGGACACATGGCTTAAACTTGTATGAGGTCTGAGATAAAGGGGGTTTTATCTGTTTATTCAGAGTCCAGCTGTCCATGAATTTAAGTAGCATATGTTGGAAAGCAAGAGCAAAATGAAATTACAGAGCAGAGAGATAAGCATCCTGACATTCCTTATCCTATTCTGAAGTTGTTTGTTTTTACATAGCAAATTTATCCATTTGCAAAACATAAGGTGATAGACTCTTGTCTATGTTTAACCTGGTTAAACCTCCAATTACATCTGTACTTATGACTTTGTGACCCACCTAGCATAGGCATCACCTGTGTCTAATGTAAAATGAATTTAGATTAAGATTATGTCCCTATATAAAACTTTTAGAGTATCCTTAAGAGTCTGTAAACAGTTGAAAAATCTCTAACTTTAGGGATGGTGTTTAGGTTTAGCCTGAAAAGTTTTTCCTACATACCCACATCTTTATTCACATACTCTAACATTCTCATCTAATACCACTCAAAAAGCATTTTTAACAAGCATTCTATGTCCCAACATTGAAAAATTCCTTCCCAGTTCCTTTAAATCAATTTATCTCATCCCATTAGTAACCACCTTTCTTACAAGGCTATTATGACAAACTACACCAAATTAATTAATCCTATTACTCACCAACAAGTGAGTAGTCTAAAGACAATTCTATGTCATTAATACCAATAAGACACTAAACTAAGGCAAATATTGTTGTTATCTTGAGGCAGGCTGGCCTAGAAGTCAGGTCACTTGCCTCCTCCTTTTAAGTACATTAAAAAAATTTTTTTTCAGTAACTGACAAATTATAAGTTACCACTTTATAGAGAATTCTGTTGTTTTTAATAATGCTCTATGAAAGTTGAAGTTGACCTAGAACATAAATTTAGTAATTATATTTATGATATCATGTAACAAAGTTGACTTTCTTTTTTTTTTCCTTTTTCTTTCTTGCTGCTTTTTGGTGTGCTGTTGTGGCTGGGTGGGGTGCCAGCTGTGGGTTTGGTGCCTCTTTTGGGTGTAACTGCCAGCACCTGTAAAGGAGGGGTTGAGGAAGGGAGGAAAGACTTCACCCAGGGGAGAGGCTCTTCTATCAGGTTCCTCCAGGTCACAATGTAAGGGATTTTATCAGGGTGTCCACTCCTAGGGTGAATTTTTTTTAACCTCAAGTATAGTATTTAGGTGAAAGGTCCCCCTGGTGCCCATCCTACATTGAAGGTAAGCCATTCAGAGGAACAAAATGTAATCCATCTGTCTTTTTTAACATCTACCCCGTTGTTATGGGCAACTGCTTTGACGTCCTTCCAGTGCGCGAGGCAGAGTCCTAAAGGGGAGGAAGGAATCTGTCCCATGTCATTGAGTCAGGGGAGGAACGTCCATAGGATTAGGGCAATGACAGGACACACAAGTATTACACAGACACACAGGCCCCCCCCCAAAAAACTGATGTGCAGTACAGAGTCAGACTCAGATCCATGGTGACCAGAAGAGTCTGAATCCTTAGGGGACGGCTCAATAATGCCAAACACGGTATGAATGGGAGCAGATCTCCCCAGTAGGTTTTCTCTGTCCTCCGGGGACAAAGCCCCCACTCAAATGAGGGGGCAATACACGTCAAGTTTCCTCCACGTCTGCCCACATGGTGTGTCCACCAGGGACATATGACCCATTTAGAAATACAGATGCCACAGATGCAGCTAGCCAGCAAACCAAAAGTGAAAGGGAAGAGAAAGGGAATGAATAGATGTTGACAAGCAAGCACAGGTTACAGAAGCAAAGGTTAGCACATTAGATCTGAGGACTACCTCATAACTTATGAGGGTACACTCACCCACACACCGATTGACCTCCTCAACAAGAATGCCTCACATGGGGCACCAGTCTGCCGGATTCCCGTCGCCCCATGTTGGGTGCCAGACTGTCGGGCTCCCCCAGCAGGTAGTGCTGAGGAAGGACTAGGCCCGCTGGTTCCTCCCAAGGGGTTGAGGAGGAGGGTGGGTGTCGATGGCCAGGAACACACCAAGCCAGGAGTCTTGTCAAAGCAGGAACTCGCTTTATTGTAACAAGCAGGTGTTTATATAGCATTGAGAACGAGGATGGGGATTTTAGGATGTGGTGAGATGTAAGGGCCAATAGCATACTGCGACTTTTAAGATGACTGGTTCTAAGCATGCGCGAGAGAACTCCAACTTCCTACGTGGAAGTAGCAGGCCTGAGGCCATTAGGCGTCCTGCTGAGTCATAGCTGGCCAGAGGCAGGTCGCCAAACTTTAGCTAGGCTCAGGAAGTTCCACTAGGCCTCATGTCCAGGCCTCTCAAGGCCCAACATGAGTTCACTGAGAATGATCTGTTCCAATTTCTATGATTTTTCTACAAATTTCAATGTGTGTTTTTTTCTTAGTGCTGACTAGAATTCCATCATGTGGATATACCACATCTGGTTATCCATTCATCCAATGATGGGCACCCGAGTTGATTCCAGTTCTTAGCTGTTATTAATTAAGCAGCTGTAAACATGATTGAACTGAGATGCAGAGTTTGAGGGGTAAATGCCCAGTAAGTGAATAACAGGATCCGTTGGTAACTCTATACTCATTCTTTTAAGGCATCTCCATAGTGGTTGTACCAGCTTACATTTCCACCAACAGTTAATGAGAGTTCCTATTTATCCACATTCTCGCCACTATTTGTTTTCATTTGATTTTTTTTTAATGTTTTCTATCCTTACCTGGGTAAGGTAGAATCTCATAGTTGTTTTAATTTGGATTTCCCTAATGGTTATTGATGTTGAACATTTTCTTATGTGTGTGTTAGCCATTTGTAATTCTTCCTCTCCAAACTCCCTATTTTGTTCTCTGTCCCGTTTTTGGAGTGGGTTATTTGATTTCTTATTGTTTGGTTTTTGAGTCCCTTGTAGATTCTAGATATTAGGCTTCTGTCAGTGGTATAGCTGGCAAAGGTTTTCTCACATTCAGTGGGTAATCTATTGACTCTGCTTATGGTATGGTTGTCTGGGCAAAAGCTTTTTAACTTCATGAGATCCCATAGGTTTCATGTTTGCTTAATTTCCTGGGCTACTGGGATTTTATTAAGGAAGTCTTTGCCCAGGACTATATCATGGATGGTGCCTCCTATTTTTTCTTCCAGTAGTTGAAGAGTTTCTGGCCTTACTTTGAGGTTTTTAATCCATTTCGACTTGATATTTGTGTATGGTGAAATGAATAGTTCTAATTTCATTTTTCTACTTATGGTCATCCAAGTTGCTATTGAAAATGGGATAGTCACACTCATTTCTTGCTCTGTATATTTGTCCTTTGCATATAGTAAAACTATTGGATTTTTTTGTGCATTGATTTTGTATCCTGCCACTTTACTGAAGGAATTTATCACCTTTAAAAGTTTTGAGATGGAAACTTTTAGATCATTTATATATAGGATCTGGTCATCTGAAACTAGGGTTAACTGACTTCTTCCTTTCCAATTTTAATCCCTTTTATTTCTTTCCCTGTCTTATTTCTTGGGCTAGTACATCTAGTACTATACTGAAGAGCAGTGGTGAGAGTGGGCACCCTTGTCTTGTTCCCAATCTCAGTGGGAACTCCTTGATGATTTTTTTCCAATTAAATATTATTTGGGCTTTAGGAGATTTATATATAGCCTTTATTGTGTTGAGCAATACACCCTCCATGTCTCTTCTCTCCAGTGTTTTGATCATGAAGTGGTGTTGTATTTTGTCAAAGGCCTACTCTGCATCAATGGAGATGATCATGTGGTTCTTATGGTTCAGTTTATTTATGTGGTGTATTATGCTGACCAATTTCTGCATGTTAAACCATCCCTGCATCCCTGGGATGAAGCCTACTTGATCAAGGTGGAAAATGCTTTTGATGTGTTGTTGAATTTGGTTTTCAAAGATTTTTTTTCAGGATCTTTTCATCTAAGTTCATTAGGTATATAGGCCTATAGTTTTCTTTTCTTATTGCATCTGTGCCTTTCTTTTGGTATTATGGTGATGCTAGATTCATAAAAGGAGTCAGGGAGGATTCTCTGGTCTCCAAATATGCAGAACACTTTGAGAAATACTGGTTTCAGTTCTTCTGTGAAGGTTTGATAGAATTCAGCTGAGAAGCCATATGGTCCTGGACTTTTCTTTTGGGGAAGTGTTTGATTACATTTTCAATCTCCATGGATTTGATAGGTTTGTTTAGAAGATTAATCTGCTCTGAGTTTAGTTTGTGTAGGTGGTATATGTCTAGGAATTCATCCATTCCTTCCATATTATTTAATTTTGTGGAGCAGAGGTTTTGGAAGTATGCCCTGATGATTCTTCCAATTTCATTGATGTCTGTTGTGAACTCTCCTTTTTTATTTTTTATTTTGTTAATTTGAGACTTCTCTTTTTGTTGCTTGATCAATTTGGCCAGGGGTTTGTCAATATTATTTATTTTTAACAAACCAGCTCTTAGTTTCATTGATTTTTAATTGTTTTGTTAGTTTCCAATTCTAAATTTCTGCTCTAATCTTGATTATGTGTTTCCATCTGGAGCTTTTTCAGTTGGATTCTTCTGTTTTTACCAGGGCCTTTAGGTGGACAGTCTGGTTATTAATTTGGGATGTCTCTATCTTTGTAGTGAAGGTATTTAGGGCTATGAATTTTCCCCTTGTAACTGCCTTCATTGGGTCCCATAAGTTTTGGCAGGTTGTGTTTTCATTATCATTCAATTCTAGGAATTTTAGAATTTCTTTTTTTATTTCTTCCGTGACCCATTCATTGTTGAAAAGTGTGTTGTCTCCAGGAGCTGGTGGAGTTCTTGACGTGTCTCTTGTTGTTAATTTCTAGCTTTAAAGCATTGTGATCTGACCTGATGTGGGAAGTTACTTCAATATTCCTGACATTATGAAGGCACACTTTATGGCTTAATATATGGTCAATTTTGGACAAGGTTCTGTAGGGTGCTGAGAAGAATGTGTATTCTGTAGAGTTTGGGTGGAATGTTCTGTAGATATCCATTAAATCTAGTTGATCTATGATGTTGTTGAGCTCTATTATTTCCCTGTTGATTTCCTGCTTTGATGATCTGTCTTTTGATGATAGTGGAGTATTGAAGTCTCTGACTATGATGGTGTTGATGTTTATTTTTGGTTTCATTGTTGAGTAGATTTTGTTTTATAAACTGTGGTGCATCTGTGTTTGGCAGATATATATTTATGATTGTGATCTGCTCATGTTGGATCATTCCCTTGATGAATACAAAGTGGCCTTTTTTGTCCTTTGGTTACTTTTGGTTTGAAGTCTATTTTATCAGATATTAATGTAGCAACACCTGCTTGCTTTTATTTCCATTTGCTTGGAATATCATTTTCCAACCTTTTGCCCTAAGGATGTGTCTATCTTTAGTGGTGAGGTGGGTTTCTTGAAGACAACATATAGAAGGATCCAGTTTTTATCTTTATTAGTTATGTACATATTCAGTGTGTAAACAGCCATGTTGGTACCATTTTTAGCCTCCTCCCTGTCCTCTCCCCTCTGAAGGGACCCTCCTCATTGGGGATTGTGGGTCATGCATTGTGGGGGTAGACATCAGGCATTGGGGAGTAGCAATGTCTCTGTTCATAATGTCCCAAGTTGTGGCTCTAACAATCTTTCTGCCCCCTCTTCTGTAAATTTCCCTGATCCATATTGTGTTCATTTTAGGTCTACTTCAGTGATGAGGTCTTGGGAATCTCTGTGTCTCTGGATATCTGGTTTGGTAGGAGTTGAGTGTTCTCTGTGTCTATCTCCTTCACCCTTTTGCTGGTACCAGGTTCACCAAGAAAGCAGCACTCTTGCTCATTTCCCCAAATACTCTATGGTTTCAGCTGGGCCTTAGTGAGGTGCAATGGGCGGATTCTCTCCTCAGGTTCTATGTCCATCTGAGTAAGAGAAGCAGGTTCTCCAATGGAGAGTGGAGTCAACACCAGATAAATGGGATAATAATTATTATTTTAGAGGGAATTTAATAGGTGTAGGCCCTCTTACAGCCCAAGATTTATGGGAGCTTGATATTGAGGAGTGGACTCTGCTCTACTGAGCAGATCCATTAGCCAGTTCAAGAGAGGTTGATTACCCACCATGGCTGTGTTCCACTATTGCACTTGTGTAAGCATCACATCAAGTTGTTTACTGCTGAGTAGCTTACACCACAAGTTGCTTGGACAGATGTTGGTCATTTCCCCCAGTTTCTCATGTAACACCTTCTGACACTAGACAAGACTGGAGACTGACTCTCTTCCAGATTCCAGGCAGGTGTCTCCATGTTCTGTACCAACAGCATATGGTGTCTTTGGCAATAGGGTCTTAATACTAACCTTTGGTGGGTCATCAAGTACTCTGACAGAAATCTGTCTTCTTTTGGGAAACCTTGTAGGTCTCTTTGGTCAATAGCTCATTGTAGATGTTAACCACATCCTGGTACTGGGAGTTAAAGGCCAAGAAAGCAAGGCACAATGGGACCTACCAGGACCAGGGGACTGGGCACAGCCAGAAAGGAAGGGTTTGGCCTACTGACCTCAGACCATCATGCCAGCCTGCCAGCACACTGTGTGAGCAGGCAACCCAGACTGGAGAGATGAGAGGAACCAGGAAACAGGGTTCTGGCCTACTCACTCCAGCCTTCTGTGCCTACCTACACAGACAGGTGCAGGGAACCCAGAATGGGGAGGAGGGAGGAGGTGTTTAAACAGGGGTCTGGCCCACTCACTCCAGACTGCTACACCTGCCTGCACACTGTCTGTGCCTGCCTGCCAGCACACTGTTGCTCAGGGAACCCAGACTACCACAAGAGAGTACAAACAGAATGGTTAAAAGACACAGTATTAAGTGGAGCAACTGAACATTTTGTTCATTTTTTATGGGGGAGTCAAAATAGCATTAATAACTTTGGAAAGCAGCTTGACAGTTTCTTACAAAATTAAATATACACATATATTAAATGAAGAAATTGGGCCATTTTCCAAGAGGGAATGAAGATATAGAGCTACACAAAGAACTGCATATGCCTCTGTGTGCATCTGGATTTATTTGGGTACAGGGGAATTGAATCCAGGATGCCGGGCTTCGAAATCAAGAGCCTTTTCTGCTGAGCCATCTCTCCAGCCCTCTAGCTTTATTTTTACTGGCTAAAATCTAGAAAACAAATAGATGCCATCAACAAAAACACAGAATAACTACGCTGCAAAAAAAAAAGGAATAGATTATTAGTACAGCAGTTTCCTTTTACTACATTGTTTTTAGACATTTCACATTAGTTAACTGTGGTCTACCATGATTTGAAAAATCTAAATAGAAAATACCAGAAATGAATGATTCAAAAGACTTAAATAACTTTCATTAAGTGCATTATTAAAATTGTTCCCTTTGGGCTGTATAAATGGCTTAGTGGTTAAGGTACTTGCCTGTGAAGCCTAAGGACCCATGTTTGACTTTTTAGATCCCATGTAAGCCAGACAGACATACAAGGTGACACTAACATGCAAGGCTGCACATGTGCACCAGATGGCATACTCATCTTGAGTTCATTACAGTGGATGGAGGCACTTGTGTGCCAATACTTTCTGTCTATCTCACTCTCTCTCTTGCATAAAAAAGGTCAGTCTGTTGGGCATGCCTCAAAAAACTTTTTCTGTTTATTATAGCTATTATTATTACTCTCATTTATAAATTAAAGTTTATCACAGGTATGCATAGGAAAAGTATTTTGTATATAGGGTTTTTATACTATCCACGGTGTCAGGTAGCTACTCAGGGTTATATCATACACAAATAAGGGAAGACACTGTATAGCAAACCCACATGAATCTAAAGGGTTATACTAGTTGGATGAATTCACATACAAAATGTCTGTACAGTTGCCGGGCTCCCCCGGCAGGTAGTGCTGAGGAAGGACCAGGCCTGCTGGTTCCTCCCAAGGGGTTGGGGAAGAGGGTGAACGTTGGACGACTCAGAACCTCTTGTAGTAACCAGAGAAAAAAACACACTGAGTCGGGAGTCTTGTCGAAGCAGGAACTCGCTTTATTGTTATAGGTGGTTGCCTATATAATGTTGAGAATGAAGGAGGGGATTCTAGGATGGGGGTAGAGGTAAGCGCCAATAGTAAACTGTGACTATTGAAATGATAATTCCAACTCCCACACAGAAGTAGCAGGCAAGAAGCCATTAGACGTCTTGCTGAGTCCTCGCTGGCCAGAGACAGGTCGCCAAACTTTAGCTAGGCTCAGGAAGTTCCACTAGGCCTCACGTCCAGGCCTCTCAAGGCCCAACATCTCTCCCTTTTGTTTTTGTAAGCACGGTGGAAAACATGGCCCCTGTCTTAGGTTGTCCCCCTATGGGGATCTTACCCCTCACTGGGCACCATGTATCCAGCTCATTGAGAATCCACTACATGACCTGTCTTAGGTTGTCCCAGCCTGTCTGAGATCTAACCCATCATTGGTCAGATGGAGGGTGGAGGAGGGACGCTCATATAAGGACAGACAGTCATATGAGGAGCTTCACTCCTGAGTAGCGAGCCTATGATAACGTATTTCAACCTGATGAAGTTTTATTGCCTCTAGCCATTGGTGAACAAATTGTGTAATCTTATTAATTACACAAGGCCCAACAGTGAGGATAAGGAGAAGGAGAAGGAGAAGGAGGGGCCCAAGTAGAGGGAGAAGATAGGGTAAGAAGTCATGTAAGCCCGTCCACAGCAGGTTGTCCTGGAGGTCCTGCCGCCTCCTCTCCAAGTCTTCCTGGAGCCTCTTAATCTTGTCCTGGATGATTCCCAATTTATTGGCATAAAAGCAGCATTTTTCCTGTGAAAACAAACATATGCCTCCCTTTTCGGCCATTAGTAGGTCTAGTCCCCTCCTGTTTTGTAGGACTACCTCAGCCAGGGAATCTAGCTGTTGTTGGAGATAGGTCTCCCCCTGATATAATCAAAAGAGGGCATAGGGAGGGCCTCATTTCCAGGGGTGATATCTACATATGGGATTAAGGTGGCTGGGGCACAAAGGCCCATCCAATTGGTAGGCAGAAAGTCATAGGCCATCCCGCCTCCTCAAACATAAACCATTCCAGAAGGCAGGCAGCATTGAGCACTGGGCTCAGTTATGTTAAAAGTACAGAAAGAAGGATGAATGTATCCCACAACTATACTGGAATTATTAGGGGAAGGTGAGGCCCAAATGCCCAGAGGAAACATTGGGAAAAGCTGGACGGGGATGAGGAAGGTGGATGAGCAATTTTTTAAGGTCGTATGGGCAACTGTACTGCCCAGATCGGAGGGAAAGCCAGCAATCCTCTGCAAGGGAGGGAATTGTTTGGTTTAGTAGGGTGAAGAACCTTTTAGGAACAGTCCTCAGGGGTGGGACACTCCCTGGAGAAGTAATTGTCAGTGACCCCTTATTGGGACAAATATTTTAGGTCTCTCGCTGGTACCCAAATGGGTCATTTTTCATCTCGAGGGAAGAAACATCCAAACCCTCTCCATGCTGTGAGGAGCGGGTCTGGTCCTCTCCAGGCCCCAGTCAATGGTCCCTCCATCTTACCCAGATAGAACTGTAGGTAATGGATGAGGACCAATGTTTTTGAAAAGGGGATAATTGTTTATCTTCTTTAGAAAAATTTAAAATATTTAGGGTAAATAATGCCTTTTTTAGTTGGTCTAGTGGGGGTAAGGATTCCCCCTTTTGTATTTGTAATTGAGACTTGAGAGTCTGATTATATCTTTCAATGATAGCTTGGCCCCAGTGGCTGTATGGGATGCCTGTGGAATGTGAGATTTTCCAGGTCTGGAGAAAATCTACAAAGGCCTTGCTTAGGAAGCAGGGGGCATTATCTGTTTTAATTTGATCAGGCAGCCTGAGAGTGGCAAAACATTAAAGCATATGACTAAGGGCATGTTTAGATTTTTCCCCAGCATGTGCCGATGCCCAGCAGGTGCAGGAAAAGGTATCAACTGAAAGAAAAATATATTTAAGCTTTCCAAATGGAGACTAGTATGTGACATCAATTTGCCACAGATGATTAGGGTGGAGCCCTCGAGGATTGCTTCCTGTAGTTTGAAGGGGGGGGGGGGTACTTGGAGGAAAGGCTGATAGGACTTACAAGTACAGACAATTTTTTTAAGGCCCTTGACTGCTACCTGTGGAAACCTGTGCTTGAGACCTCTCGAGTTGACATGGGTCAATAAGTGGAAGCGTGTAGCTTCTGTAATAGTATTTCCCTGAGGCATAGAAGCAATTTTATCAGCCAAATTGTTTCCATGAAAAGAGAAATCCCGGTAAGTTTTGATGACCCCTGAGATTTGAAGAAAAATGGGGTAATTCTTTGTTTGAGTAGGGAATGAGCTTGAATCATCAGAGAAGATATAGGGTTGGAGTCCAGTCTAATATGGGCCTCAACCAGGTTAGGTAATAAATTAACAATATAAAGGCTGTCAGAAAACAAGTTAAACAGCTCTTGAATAGTGTCCAAAGCTAGAACGACAGCAAATAGCTCTTTGAATTGTGCTGACCCCTCAACCTCATGGGAGACTGACTTTATGGGCACAGGCTCTTTTTTTGTTTTAAGGGAGGGTAAATGACTAGGGAAGCCCCCAGGTGCCCTCCATCGGTAAACACGGTAAGAAAGTCAGGGTTAGGTTGAGACAGAAAAAGCCTGGGGGGGCTTCCATTCTAACCTGGAGAAAGAACTCATCCATTTGTCGGGGCCATAATGGTGATCAATTTTACCTAGAAATCCCTCGAGAGCCATAGCAACTCTGTTATTATTTCTCTGAAGCCAGGTGAAATCTATTATCTTAAAGGGAGTGACAATAAGGTGAGGTTCTGTGACAAACAACCTGACAGAGGTGTCTCTGCCCTTGATAATGCAATCAGCAACCTGGTTGGTCATAGAATAAACTTTGGGGACCCCACTGATTGAGAGGTGAACCCATTGGATGGGCTCACCTTCCTGGGCCAACAGTGCTGTGCATAATGTTTCCCCAGAGAAAATGTAGAGGGAGATGGGTAAATCAGGATTGAATCTCTTTAGGGCCACAGGATTTATAGCTTGTTGTACCTTATGAAAAATTTGTTGATGACAAGGGGACAAAATTACCTGAGAGGAGAAGTTAAGATCCTTTAGGAGGTCAAACAAAGGGGACAGCTCTTCAGTAGTTATGGGTATCCAAGGCCTCATCCAATTAATTTCTCCCAAGAGCTTCTGGAGTTGAGGCAAGGTGTAAGAATCCTGAATATAAAGTTGTGGTTTAACAGGTGAAACTGTATCTAGGGTAAGGATCAAGCCCAAGATCTTAAAGGGAGGCACAGTTTGAACTTTCTCAGGAGCTACTTTAAAGCTGTGAGCATGATGGATAGTTAGACATTGGTGGGTAAGGTCCTGGAGTGTGGAGGAATCTAGGCACCCAAGAATAATAACATCCATATAAATATAAAACAGGGCATTGGGGAGATTGATAAGAGAAGAGAAAATGGATGACAGGTAATATTAACAAATGGGTGGGTTATTAGCCATGCCCTGAGGTAAGACAGTCCACTCAAATCTCCTATCTGGGCCACAAAAATTAACAGCGGGTACAGAAAATGCAAATTTTTCCATCTCCTGGATGGAGAGGGATAGAGAAGAAGCAATCTTTAATATCAATGATAGTAATATGGCCTTTTGCCTGATTCTGATTAGTGGCTTCATGCTGTGGTGTATGTGCAACATGTGGACAAAGCATAAACGAGATCGAGTGCTCATAATACAAGCCTTGCAGTTGTGGAGGTGGGTCAATCCCCTCAGGTGTGACTCGGTATGCTAGAGAAGTAGCAAATGACAGGTAAGATTCCTTGACCATACTACCAACCTAAGACAGGGAACAAACCTCGAGCTGTTTGTCACCCAATGACGGGTAAGGATACTACCAACATAAGACAGGAAACAAACCTCGAACTGTTTGTTGCCCAATGACGGGTAAGGAGTATTGGTCCTTGGGACAACCTAAGACAGGCATTCTCTCTGCCATTTTTAGTAAAGAAGGGGGAAATGTGGAGAGCGGGTGTGGATGGCCGCCTGGGCTTCCTGCCAAGGTCGCCACCCCAAGGCCACCCGGGCTTCCTGCCAAGTCTCCGCGGGTATGGCGGCCATTACAAGATGGCGCCTGGGCTGGCTGCCAAGTATCATGACTAAGCATCACTTCTTGCTTCCCCTTCTGAGTAAACACGTACACACTGCAAAGTGCGCATGTACAGCGCTACGTAAGATTAGATCACCATCAGGTGGTTGGCTGCGCCCTGTTGCCTACGCCCACGTGGCAGCTGCTGATTAGGTTAGGCTGGCTATTTATAGGGAGGAGGGTTTAATATCGGGGCCCCACACCCAGATGTCAAGGATTCCTGAATAAACTGCTTCGAGAAGGGTTCCGATTGCCATTGCCTTATTCTGCTGGACGGGAAGGGTAGCGACAATATGGTATATATTGGGAATAGCTGGGATCCATGGGAGTCCCCTCTGGGGGATTCCGAAGGGGATCATGCATTCATTGATCTTCCTTAAATCATGTAAAAATCTCCAGGACCCATTAGGCTTTTTTATGACAAAGACAGGAGAGTTCCAGTGACTAGTGGAGGGACAGATAAGTCCAGCCTCCAACTGTTGATCAATAAGTATGTGTAGTTGGTGTAACTTAGAAGAAGGGAGAGGCCACTGATCAACCCATATAGGATCCCCCAGTCTCCACTGGATTTTAAACAGGGAGGGGCCTGGGCAGTGGCCCTTAGAATTGGGGATGTTCATTGGAGTACTTTTGTCTGAGTTGCTCAAAGTAAGGGTCATCTCTATAATTGGGATGACATTCCCTCCCTTCCTCAAACTGTTGTTGATATTCTTTTTTATCTAACAAATCATAAAAGGCCTTATGGTCAGTAGTGATGAAAGCCTTGACATCTCCAAGGATGTCTTGCCCCAGTAAGTTAGCAGTGAGCCCAGTCACCATGAGAGGGCGGACTTTTCCCCTGTCCCCACCTGGGTCAGTCCAAGGCAGCCACGTGGCAGTCTCCCAGGAGGTGGACTGCCCGCCAACTCCAAGTAGGGGAGGGTCGGGCACAAGCTGCCAGGAGGGGGACACTTCCTCCTTTCTCAGGACTGTTCGGTCCGCTCCAGTGTTGATAAGAAGTTTGAATTTTTTATTGCCAATATTTAAAATAATTTTGGGTCAAAGGCCGGGGACCACAGGGACAGTCCAGTGGGCTTTGATGGTCTCTTTCCCCTTATTTAACGGGGCTGGGGTGAGCCCCAGGAGGAGTTTAAAGGCTTTCCCTGTATGTGAAACTTCGACTGACACTCCCTAGCCCAATGAAACCCCTTTTTGCATTTAGGGCAGTGGGTGTGAGGGGCATTGGTCATCCCCCCAAAGGCCAGGGGAGGCTTTGTCTTGTTGGGGCACTCCTTTTGAAAGTGGCCCTTGTCTCCGCACCTGAAACATGTTGATTTTTTAGGTTTTAACTGTAATGCGCAGATTGTAGTGGCCAAATCTCTCTGTTTATTTTCCTGAAGGGTGGCAACCATGGCCCTAGCCTGATGGGAGATAGTGCCAACGTCCTTGATGACTACAATCCAGCTACTCATGGAGTTGTTCTTGAGACCCACACAGGAGAGGTGGTGATTGGCCGTCATCCCTTCCCAGACCAACATTCTAGTAAACTGATCCCATAATGCCCCTGGGGGAAATTTTCTTTGGAGGCTTTTTTCCACCCTATCTATAAATGTAGCCAAGTCCTCAGATGGTAATACCTATAAGGGGGGGGGGGTTCAGAGGGTCCCTCATCAAGCCTTTTCCATGCCACCAAGCCCAGTGCCCTGACCTGGTCCCTATACGGGTCAGGGATAGCTGCCTGTTGAGTGCCTGTAGCATATTGATCAGAGGTACCAGAGAGCATCCCAAAAGTTATCGGCACAGGGGGCTGTTGATTTTGGTTTTGTTCTGCCTGTGTATGGCACTCATCTTTAAAAAAGGCACACCACTTAATGTATAGGGGACCCAACAAGACAGCCCTGACTAGATTTTTCCAATCTTGGGTTGTACAAGGTTGATGGGCAAGTCCCTGTAATAGGGTCTCAGTCCAAGGAGAGTTGGGTCCATCCTCTGAGACCGCCTTTGTAAGCTCCTTAAGGTCCTGAGCTTCCCATGGATACCAGGCAGCAGGGTGATTTCCCCCAGGATTTAGATTGATGGGAAATAAAATGTAGCTTTATTTTCTGGCAGCTTGGAGGCCGAATATGAAGGAGGGGCCGAGGGGGTCCAGAAAGGGTTAGTCGATGGAGGAGGTGGAGGAGGTCCCCCGGAAGGCCAGGGAGCACTCTCAAAGGGATCGAGTGAGGAGTCTAAAGATGTACCCTTTTCTGGGGTTTTTAAAGCTGTATCTCCAGGAGGAGTAGCTGGATCAGGCTGTATACTATCTTTTTCCTCTGTCTTTTGTTTATGTTTGGTTGGCCTTGGAGGGAAGCAATCCTTGAGGACTGAGATCATAGGGAGGACCCCTGAGGGGGGTATTTGACCCTTCTACACATGTGCCTGACAAACAAGGGCCTCTGCCCTATCCCACGTGTCCCAATCAAAGACATTTCCTTCCGGCAGCCATGGCGCCAGCTTAAGAAGGCAATCCCAGGTCTGTGGAGACTGATTATCAGTCAAATCAAGCCCTCTACTCTTTAGGAGGGCCATGAGAGATTCTAAGGCAGTATTGGATTTAGTAGTAGACTGTTCCATATTATAAAGTTGAGAGAGAAATGTCCATAAAATTAGGGCAATAGCAGCCCACAGACACATGAGTACAACACAACCACAAGGATCTAAAAGATAAGTAAACATGCTGTACAAAAGCCACAGATGCAGCTTGCCTGTGAACCAAAAGTGAAAGAGAAAGAGAAAGAGAACGAAGAGATGTTGACAAGCAAGTACAGGTTATAGAAGCAACGTTTAGCACATTAAATATGAAGACTACCTCATAACTTATGAGGGTACGCTCACCGGCACACTGATTGACCTCCTCAATGAATGCCTCTCACGGGGCACTAGTCTGCCAGGTTCCTGGAGCCCCATGTTAGGTGCCAGATGCTGGGCTCCCCCAGCAGGTAGTGCTGAGGAAGGACCAGGCCTGCTGGTTCCTCCCAAGGGGTTGAGGAAGAGGGTGAATGTCGGACAACTCAGAACCTCTCCTAGTCACCAGAGAAAAACACACTGAGTCGGGAGTCTTGTCGAAGCAGGAACTCGCTTTATTGTTATAGGTGGTTGCCTATATAATGTTGAGAACGAAGGAGGGGATTCTAGGATGGGGGGCAAGGTAAGGGCCAATAGTAAACTGTGACTATTGAAATGATAATTCCAACTCCCACGCAGAAGTAGCAGGCAAGAAGCCATTAGATGTCTTGCTGAGTCCTAGCTGGCCAGAGACAGGTCGCCAAACTTTAGCTAGGCTCAGGAAGTTCCACTAGGCCTCACGTCCAGGCCTCTCAAGGCCCAACATACAGTGCATGATTGTATTTATAACACTGGAAAAGAGAAACCATAGGGACAGATGTCTTAAGAGCTTGCTGTGGCTATAGTGTGGTAAGGGCATTGACTACAAAGGATCTCCAGTGAACAGTTCAAAGTCCTTCAAATTTCCTCTACAATGATGGCCATGCTGGATCCATGGCTGCATACTTCATCAAACACACAAAGCTATTGTTAAGCTTTTACCTTAACTGAGTCACATTTACAAAACCATGCATTAAATCATGAAAAATAAATGAGAAAAGTCTCGGAATCAGTGATTATTTGGGGCCCCAGCTGGACTCCAAATGTAAATTGACTGGGTGTCCGCGGCAAGTCACCAAAGCATGTAGGATTGCATTTTCCTGTGTACAAGACAGTCATATTCTCCTCCATTTTGGAGACACCAGGAGGCTGGATGATGTATGAATCTCATGTTTCTTTAGGCAGAGGAGGGAAACCCATAAGGACTGCGGTGGTTTGTTTTCTTCTGCCTCCTTGTACAATGCCTGGGGAACCTTGTTTCTAGTGCTTCTAGGTATGAAATAGCTCCCAAATGAGCACCAAGACATAATCCCTGAGCCCCAACACACCCTTTATAAGCTTTCTGGAGCTGGCCATATTGAGCCAACCTAACATTCACTCCACTCTGCAGGGTGGCCACAGTGCTGTCTGAAGGTAAGTGTCCCAGCACTCCAGCCTTCATACTTTACTTCATTCCCATTTAAGGGCAGGAGAAAGCCATTCAGGAGCCTCAGGTGACCTTTCCCTCCTCCTCAGGTGACTAAAGTACTGAGTAATGCTATAACCCATACCTGGCAGTGACATATCATGATGAGCTTTTCCAGCTTGAGTGACAGAAAGGGGAGGGAAAACAAACACATATGTGTGTGAGTATGTGTGAGTATGTGTGAATATGTGTGGCAAGGCCTAAGCTATCAGCAGCGATTGGCAGAAAATGAACCAACTCTGTTCAGAACAAAATGTGGCACGTATGACCTTAGACAAATGAATTTTTGTGAGCTTCACATTTCCCCTGTCAATGAGAAGGGATAGCCACAGTTTTTGTAGAAAATCACAGGGTAGAGGGGACTGTGGTGTTGGCAGTGCTGCAGAGTCCCGTGTGGTGGTCCATGAGCATCATCACACTGTCTTGGAATATGGCTTCAGTTGGCCATGCTGTGACTCTGAACAACTCCTCCAAATGCTTCACGTTCCTGTCCCTGTCTCCACAGGAAAGAGCAGGAATCACTCAGTTATTCACTGTCTGTGATGTTATAGGAGAGAAATTTCAACTAAAGATTGGATTGCATAAGAAAACTTTGCTTGAACAAAGGCCTACAATTGTGCCTCCAGAGATGGATTTGAGATGTGGAAGAGGGTCAGTGTTTTTAACAGAAACAAGTAAAAGCAGAAGAATCCAGAAAAAGGGAGACTAAATTACCTTTGCAGAGTGATCTGCTCTAGTCACAGCTAAAGGACCTTGGATTTCTTAGGTTCACCGCTCAATTATCTGG
>CM070778.1:20354562-20382308 GCA_036346955.1 Dipus sagitta
GTGCTGCTGCTTCAGGTCCCGCATCATACCAGTTTCTGTAATACATTTCTACGTACAAATTACAGGTACCCGTATGTTCACATTCAGTGCATTTGGCTGTGCGTTACCCTGATATTGTTTGCTGGGTATGTGCACTGGTCAGGTATTTGTTCAAGTCAAGCTATGTGTGAAGGTGTCACCATGAACCAAAGATATTTGGGGAATGATATAGGCGATTTGCAAGTTTGAAGCAGCTTAAGCAACATAACAGGACCCTGGATAGGAGGATTCCCGTGAGTTCAAGGCCACTCTGAGACTACATAGTGAATTCCAGGTCAGCCTGGGCTAGGGCGAGACCCTGCCTCAAAAAAACATCCAGAATGGCCTGAAATTCACTCACTACAGCATGCTGGTCTTGAAGTCATGGCTATCATCTTGAATCAGCATATCTTTTACTGTGTTTCAATAAATGTGTCACTGTGCCTAGATGAATGGAAAAAAAAAGTTCTAATTCAAAAATGTTGGGTCATGATATGCAGAGACATTTAGCTTACCCATAACTGTGGGCTAACTCCACAATGCATGACCCGTATACCTCAACAAGGAGGGGCCAAGGGGAGGGGGTAGGTCACAGATGAGCCTAATAATGGTACCAAACTGACTGTATTTGCTGAATACAGAACTGACTAATAAAAAAAAATGTCTTGTTTTGGGTGCTTTTTTCATTCTTCTGAATATCCACTAAAATTTTCAATGTTCACTCTCAAAATACTGCATGCATGATAACAAAATGTTGCAGTCAGGTTATCATTGCTGGCAGAAATCACCTGACCAAGAACAGCTTTTAGTAAAAAAAAAAAAAAAAGGGGGGGGGTTACTGTGGCTTACAGACTCGAGGGGAAGCTCCATGATGACAGGGGAAAACGATGGCATAAGCAGAGGGTGGACATTACTTCCTGGCCAACATAAGGTAGACAACAGGAACAGGAAATTGTGCCAAACACTGGCAAGGGAAAACTGACTATAACACCCATACGCCCGCCCCCCAACAATACACTGCCTACAGGAGGCTGTAATTTCCAATTGCCATCAGCTGGGAAGACTAGCATTCAGAATACCTAAGTTTATGGGGACACCTGAATCAAACCACCACATTCTTCCCCTGGCCCCCATAAACTGATAACCATCCATGCTGTAAAATGCAATGCATTCAGTCCAACTTTAAAAGTCCCTATAGTTTTTATCAATCCTAATGATGTTAAAACATACCCATAATCCAAGGTCTTTTTACTGAGCCGTAATATCAAAAACCCCATAACGGCACAGAATAAACACTCATAATGCAAAGGTGGCACTGGGCCTAGCAAAGAAATATTCAATCAATACAAGATTTAAACAGAGCAAACATCAAACTCTGTAGTTCCAAGACCAACAACTCCAGCCAGTGACAAATCTCCAAGTCCAATCATTCTAACCAGCAACAAATCTCTGGAGTTCCAATTCCACCCTTCCAGCTAGGCTACTCACTATCCTGGAAAACTTCATCTGGGGCCAGCAGCTGTCCTCAGCAGTCATCTGGTGGTCCAGGCATCTCCACTGGGACTCCACTGCAATCCACAGTTCATCCTCATGGCTCCATTGGGTCTCCATGCAGTCATCTAGCAAACCTGCTTCTCACTGGCCATTGCCATTTCCAAAACACAAGACCACGTTGAAAACTCAATGACCCTCTCTTACTTGCATTACTTATACTGCATAGTACCAGGTAGGATTCCAATTTGTTAATCCAGGGGGAATAAAGCAGACTTTGAAGAACAGGACAACCCTTGAGCATTCAGGCCCCTTCAAAAGAATCTACGTTCTCTTTTTAGCTATCTCAACAATATCCACCCTGATTTCCACAATGGCTGTAGCAGACTCCATTCCTACCAACAGTGTAGAAAGGTTCCCCTTTTTCCACATCCTCTCCAACATTTATTGTCATTTGTTTTCTTGATGGTAGCCATTCTGACAGGAGATGGAATCTTAAAATAGTTTTAGTTTGCATTTTCTTGGTGGCTAAGGATGTAGAACACCTTTTTAGATGTTTGTATGCCATCTGTATTTCTTCTGATGACAGCTCTCTTTTTTTAGTTCCATAGTCCATTTTTTTAAATTGGGTTGTTTGATAGCTTATTGTTCTGTTTTTTGAGTTCTTTGTATATTCCAGATATTAATCCTCTGTCAGATGTGTAGCTGGCAAGAATTTTCTCCCATTCTGTAGGTTGTCTCTTTTCTCTATTCAGTGTCCTTTGCTGTACAAAAGCTTTGTAATTTCATGAGATCCCAGTGGTTGACTAGTGGTTTTATTTCCTGAACAACTGGGGTTATTATATTCAGAAAGTCATTGCCTATGCCCACATGTTGAAGGGTTTCCCCTAACTTTTGCTCAATAAATTTCAGAGTTTCAGGTCTGATATTAAGGTCCCTGGTCCACTTGGATTTCATTCTTGTGCATGGAGAAAGACAAGACTCTACTTCTACATATAGATATCCAGTTTTGCCAGCACCACTTGTTGAAGAGGCTATCTTTTCCCCAATGAACATTTTTGGCATATTTTTTTTTGTCAAAAATCAGATGGCTGTATCTGCCTGGATTAACATTTGAGTCCTCTATTCTGTTTCACTGATTTACATGTCTGTCTTTCTGCCAATACCATGCTGTTTTTTTAACTATAGATTTGTAATACAGCTTAAAATTGGATATGGTGATACCACCAGTCTTATTTTTGTTACTGAAAATTGTTTTGGCTATTTGAGGTTTTTTGTGCTTCCAAATGAATTTTAGGATTTTTTTTTCTATTTCTTTGGAGAATGCTGTTGGAATTTTAATGGGGATTGCACTAAATGTATAGATTGCTTTTGGTAAGATTGACATTTTCACAATATTGATTCTTCCAATCAAAGAACATGTGATGTCTTTCCATTTCCTAGTGTCTTCTGCAATTTCTCACTTGAGTGTTTTAAAATTCTCATTGTAGATATTATTCACTTCCTTAGTTAAGTTTATTCCAAGGTACTTTATTATTTTTTTTTTTGAGGCAATTGTGAATGGGAGAGATTCCCTGATTTCATCCTCTGCATGTTTACTGTTAGTGTATAGGAAAGCCACTGACTTCTCTGTGTTTATTTTGTATCCTGCTATGTTCCTAATAGTGTTTATCAGTGCTAACAGTTTGCTGGTAGAGTCTTTAGGGTCCTTTATGTATAGAATCATGTCATCTGCAAATAATGATAATTTGATCTCTTCCTTTTCAATATGTATCCCTTTTATGAGTGTCTCTTTTCTTGTTGTTATAGCTAAGACTTCCAGTACTATATTAAATAAAAGTGGGGACAGTGGACACCCTTGTCTTCTTCCTGAATTTAGTGGAAAAGCTTCAAATTTTTCCCCATTTAGTATTATGTTGGCTGTAGGTTTGTTATAGCCTTTATTCTATTAAGATATGTTCCTTCTATTCCCAGATTCTATAATACTTTTACCATGAAGGGATGTTGGATTCTGTTGAATGCCTTTTCTGCATTTATTGAGATGATGATGTAATTTTTGTCTTTCAGACCATTTATATAATGTATTAAAGTTATTGATTTGTGTATGTTGGACCCTCCCTGCATCCCTGGGATAAAGCCAACCTGGTTAGGGTGAATAATATTTCTGATGTATTCTGTTTGCCAATATTTTTGCAGAATTTTTGCATCTATGTTCATGAGTGAGACTGGTCTATAATTTTCTTTATTTGTTCTGTCTTTCTCTGGTTTGGGTATGGGGGTGATGCTGGCTTCATAACAGGAGTTTGGTAGAATTCCTTCCTTCTTTTTCTATTTTATGGAAAATTTTGAGAAGCAGTGGTGTTAGTTCTTCCATAAAGGTCTGGTAAATTTCACCAGTGAATCCATCATCTGGGCCTGGATTTTTCTTTTAGTTGAGAGACTTTTTACACGTGCTTGGATCTCTGTACTTATTATAGGTGTATTTAAATGATTTATCTCATCTTGATTTAATTTTGGTACATTGTTCATGTCAAATTTTATTAATTTTTGTCTCTTCTCTCTTTCTTCTGGTTAGATTTCCTAAGGGATTATAAATCTTGTTTACTCTTTCAAAGAACCAACTCTTTGTTTCACTGATTCTTTGAATTTTTAAAATATCTATTTTAATTATTTCTACCCATCAACTGATTTTTGGTTTGCCCTGTTCATCTTTTTCCACAGCCTTAAAGTGAAGCATTAAATTGTTTACTTGTGAACTCTCTAATTCCTTTTTTTTAAAAAAAATTAATTAGTTTTGTAATCAGTGAATACAGTCAAGTTGGTACCATTCTTAGCCTCCTCCGTGTCCTCCTCCCACCCCCTGACCCATCCTTGTTGGGGTATATGGGTCATGCATTGTGGGGTTAGCCCTCAGTTATGGGTAGGAGGTAATGTCTCTGTGTATCAAGACCCAACATGTGGCTTTGACATTCTTACCGCCCCCTCTTTCGCAAATTCCCCTGAGCTATGCTGGATTTATTTTAGGTCTGCTTCAGTGATGAGGTCTTGGGAGCATCTGGGTCTGTGGATATATCATTTGGTAGGAGTTGATTGCTCTGTGTCAATCTCCTTCACCCTTGTTCTGACACCAGGTTCACAAAGAAAACAGCACCCTTGTTTGTTTTGCCAATTATTCTTAGTTTCGGCTGGAGCCCTTTTGAGGTTTGATGGAGTCATTCTCTTTTTAGGATCTGCATCGATCTGAAAAAGAGAAGCAGACTCCAACAGAGAGTAAAGTTAGCACCAGATAAATTGGATAACCCTTATTTTTTAGAGGATTTAATAGGTGTAGGCCCTCTTGTAGCCCACAACTGGTGGTAGCTTGATAATGGAGAGTGGGCTCATTTTTGGATCTGGTTCTGACTTGTTTCCCAGCTCCAGCTATGGGATCCATTCTACTGAGCATATCAGGTACACAAATCAAGAGCATTTGGTTTCCCACCATGGCTGTGTACCACTATTGCACTTGTGTAAGCATCATGATAGGTTATTTGCTCTTAGTACGTTAGACCATGAGTTGCTTGGACAGATATTGGTCATTTTCCCCCAGTTGCCCATGTAGCACCTTCTGGCACTAGACACACTGACTGTCTGGGGACTGACCTTCTTCCAGCTTCCAGCCATGTCACTCCATGTTATGTTTCAACCACATATGATGTCTTCAGTAGTAGGGCCTTACCACTAAACTTTGGTGGGTCATCAAGTACTCTGAAAGAAATTTGTCATTCTTTTAGGAAACCTTGTATGTCTCTCTAATCAAAAGTTCATTGTGGATGATAGCCACCTGCTGGTAAAGGGAGTTACAGGTCAGTGCCCATGAAGAGAAGGAAGAAAAAGAGAAGTAATATAAAAGAGTTAGAGAGAAGAGGGGGAGAGCGAGAGAGAGAGAGAGAGAGAGAGAGGAGGAAGTAGGAGATTAAGGTCAGTCTTAATAGTGCCCTCCCCAGTGTCTTGTGATTCAGGTGTTCCCTATAAGGGCCTGGTGAAGGTTCAACAATTTGGTCTGTCTTTTAGGATGTAGAATTTAATGCACCATTGCCATTTGGGTCCAGATTTTTGTCTCCCATCCTCTCCCTTGCCTTCCCTTCCCTCCCCACCAATCCTTTTGTCCAGTCCTTGAGAGGCTTGCTGTGTATGTTGGCATCTTGGGTAGTTTCAGGTTAGGTGTTGTAGATAAGTGAGACTATGTGGTGATTATCTTTCTGTGATTGGGTGAGTTTACTGTGAATGGTCTATTCCAGGTTTGACCATTTTTCTTCAAATTTCATTGTGTCATTTTTTCTTACTACTGTGTAGAACACAATTGTGTAGATATACCACATCTTAGTTATCCATTCGTCTAGTGATGGACATCTGGGTTGATTCCAGCTCTCAGCTATTATGAATTGAGCTGCTATAAACATGGTTGAGCAAATTTCAGTGGACTGAGGCTTGGAGGTTTTAGGGTACATGCCCAGTAAGGGTAAAACTGGATCTGTTGATTATAGTCAGACTTTTTAGGAGTCCGGGATTGCTTTCCAAAGTGGTTGTACCATGTTACATTACCACCAACAGTGGATGAGGGTTCCTACTTCTCCACATCCTTGCCAGAATTTATTTTCATTTGATTTTCAGGTGTTTGCTATCCTTACTGGGATAAGGTTGAATCTCATAGTTGTTTTAATTTGCATTTCCATGATGATTAGGGATGATGAACATTTTTCTTAAGTGTGTGTTTGCCATTTGTATTTCTACCTCTGTGAACTGCCTGTCCAGTTCTTTGCCCCATTTTGTGAGTGGGTTGTTTGACTTTGTATTGTTTAGGTTTTTGAGTTCTTTGTAGATTCTAGATATTAGGTCTTTGTCAGTTGGACATTCAGCAAATATTTTCCCCATTCTGTGGGTAATCTATTGGCTTTGCTTATTGTATGTTTGTCTGTGAAGAAACTCTTCAGCTTCATGTGATACCATTGGTTGAGTGATTGTTTAAGATCCTGTGCTACTGGGGTTTTGTTCAGGAAGTATTTTTTCCATTCCTATGTCATGGACAGTTCCTTTCTCCTATATTTTCTGCCAGTATTAGCTGAGTTTCCAGTCTTATATTGAGGTCTTTGCTCCATTTGGTCTTGAGTGCTATGCATGGCGAGATGTGTGGATCAAGTTTCAACTTCCTGCATATGGTTATACAGTTTTTCCATCTTCATTTGTTGAAGATGCTGTCTTTTTTCCAGCCTATATTCTTAGAGCCTTTGTCAAATATCAAGTAGCTGTAGTTGCTTGACCCAAAGTCCAGGTCCTCAATTCTATTTCATTGGTCTATACTGTCGGGCACTGCCAGGCACAGGCTGCAGCCTTCAGGAGAGGGGCCTGAGATTCCAGGCATGGCTACTCCCAGGCTACAGGAGGTCACTCCCTCTCTAAGCCCAGCACATCTGAACTTAGTTTCTGTCCATATCCCTATAACCTTTGGCCAATTGCCTAGGAAACTCCTTAGCAGCCTTCTCACAGCCCATCTTCCTGAGACTCTAGATCACCTCCCCCCACCCCTGCCATTGCCTATGTGCTAGAATGAGTGTCCACATATCCTAATTAGGCATCAGAAATGAACTTGGTATGTGCAATCCCCTCAGGGTCCCCCCCCCCTCAGATGCTTATAAACCCATTTTCACTGACAATAAGCTGAGAGAGCTGTTCAACTACCTCCTGGGAGTGTTTCTCTCATCATGCACTCACCCACCCTGGTTGCCTGGGCACCTTTGGGGACCATGGTCAGGTCTCAGAGGACACAGAAACCCACAGCTGGCACCTGAACAGAGACATTATGAGACTGACAGGGTAGGTAAGTGCTCTCCCAGACAGACTGGGAGACATTGGCCCATGCGGTGTTATAACCACGTTTTTGAGGGCTGCCAGGTTTCTGTTTCTCCTTCTTCCTTTTCAGTTTCCAACATCGTGTGGGAGCAGACATGATGAACTGACAACTGAAGTCTCTTGGCCGAGGCCACTCTTTGGTATTGACTGAAGCCCACCTGTCCTCTGCCTGGGCTCCAACAGCCTGTTGGGTGTTGGCAAAAAAAACCCTCTATCTATTTCTCTTTCTTCCATCATATGGAAGCTATTTTTCTCTTTTTTCTACTTTACTTTTAATATTGTCTTCCAGCAAAAGAAATCACAGATTCGTAGATTACAGGCTCTTCTGAAAGTTAAGGGAATTCAGCTCCCCCAGATGGAGGCTGACTCCTTTTGGGAAGTCTTCCAGGTTGCCCCCAGTATTTTGGGGCATCCATGTGGCCCAGACACGTGGACCCACATAGCTCATCTGGCTGGGACGTGATAAGTTCAGGAAGGATATTTCCACTTACTCCCTTTAATCAGTGAACCTACAAGCCAGCTTTGCAAGTGCTCCAAAGAGGCTTGAGTGTCAGAGTCAGGTGTCATGCTCACATGTGCCCAGACAGTGGCGCCTTGGCCTATGTAGGCACCATGTCTACACCTCCTCTCCAAGTAGGCCCCCCTACCCAGTGGTCCCCCTCTTTCTTCAGTGGCCTCCTTGTGGTCCTGGAGTCCCCCTCTTTTCCCAAAGGTCCCAGGCCTGCCCCCTCCCTTCTTTACCCTTCAGGTAGCTGGACTTGGACTCCGGCAATCCTCTTGGACAGTCTAGGCAATTACCTCCACGTGTACTAGACCTGACCCTGGGTGAGTGCCTGGGAGCTGGGCAGGGCTGATCTAAGGTGTATGCAAGCCCCGTCCAGCTGCCACAGTGCACCAAAAAGTGGCAAGAAGGAAAAAAAGGTCACACTTAACTAAAGCCTATGGTGAACTAATGTTTTACATAAAGAATGTCATACTTTCTTACATGATAACAGAAATATAATTACTGAGTTTATGTTCTAGGTTAACTTCAACTTACATAGAGGATTATTGAAAACAACAGAATTCTCTATGAAGTGGCAACTTATAATTTGTCAGGTATTAAAAGAAAAAAAAAGATTGTAATATCTTGTTACTTTATTTATTTATTTATTTTATCTTGTTACTTTAAAGGAGGAAGCAACTGACCTTACTTCTAGGGCAGTATGCCTCAACATAGCAACAAATTTGCCTAAGTTACTTCTAATAAAATCATTTCCAAGTGTGTTATTGGTATTAATAACATAAAATTGACTTTAGACTACTTGTTTTTAGTGCATAACAGGATTAATCAATATGTTGTTGTTTTTCTTAATAGCCTTGTAAGAAAGATGTATAATAATGGGGTGAGATGAGTTAACTGAAGGAACTGGGAAGGAATTTTTCAATGTTGGGACATAGAATGCTTCTGAAAAATGGTTTTTGAGTGGTACTTAGATCAAAATGTTAATGGATGTGGATAAAGATGCACATATGCAGGAAAGAATTTTCAGGCTAAACCTAAACACCATGACTAAAGTTAGAGATTTTTCAATTGTTTACAAACTCTTAAGGAAAAAAATACTAATTTTCAGGGTGAAATATGTTGGGATAGCTTGCATAAGCTTTATCAAGTTTAAGTCATGGGTAAAACATAAAATTATTTTATGTTAATAAAAATTTCTATGGAACATAAAATCAACATCTATCAAGATTAAGCCAAAATCATTGGTTGTCAAATGGTGTCCTTTCTTTCAAATAAGATTTGTCAAGGGTTATATTAAAATTTAGCTAACTGTTTTGGTTCAAAAAAGGACCAGATTCTGCTCTATTGTATGTAAAGTAACTGTCTCATTTTTGGCATCTTAAGTCCAGTGCTTATAACATTATAGAATAGAAATAAAAGTTTATAAAATTAACTCTTGAGACACATTCCCTGCTTTAGGGTACAGCCTCATGCTCAAACAATGGTCCTCATCTGAAAAAAATAATTTCAAGCTCTGTGGTTCTGTTTCCAATGTTTCCTGGGTAATTGGTATCCACACAGGTATCTGAACTAATCAAAGATGTTTTCACACACAGGTGTTAAGATTTATTTATAAGTATAAATATAATTTATACTTATAAATATAAATAAGACTGTCTTATTTGTCCTTTTCTGACAATTTCTAGGTTAAATTAATTAGCTTGTTTGTAAATTATTTGGTGTCATTTTCAAGACTGGTAACAGGTTCTGCCTATATTTATAAATGTTAGATATTTAAAGTGTGAGATATGCCTACTTCCTATGCCTCAGATATATGGCTTATGATGCCACAATACAACAAAAATTTAAAACATTGGACAAAATTATTTTAGAAGACCTTGTTCCATTCTTTAACTAAATCTACTTCAGTAATCAAATGTGCTCTATATGTACATACATCCAGGTTGGTGTAACTTCCTTTCTAAGTGTGTTAATTACCTACATAGAAGCTAAAGCTAACTGGAATCACTGGAGCAAGAGGTGCCAATATTTTGGCCTGTGCTCCCAGGTCATGAGGCCACTGGAGATGATGGGACATTTCTACACTGGCCCCTGGTAAATCACCTGTGTTCCTGAGCAGGGAGGACACAGAGGCCCAAACAAAATTGGCATACAGTCTATAACAATAGAGTCACAATTAAGGAGCAATCAGTTCTTCTGACTTCCCAAAGAAGGGAAAACTACTTGGCCAGCATGGCCTTGACTCATCAGAGAGAAATGTATGACCAAAGATAAAAAATACTTTAAATATATAAATGGCCTACTAAGTAATAGAAGAGCTTTCCAAGAGGGGAAACAAACATTAAGACATCTTTTCCCCATAGTTCTAATTCTATAATAAAGAACAACTATAGATGTCAAAAGGGTTATTTTCAAATTTACAATATATAAATAAGTTCTGAGACTGAAAAATATATATTTGTACAGCCTTTAATGACACACATGGCTCTATATTATGAAGGTTAAATGTTGTGTATATGTTTCTGATAACTCTGCTATATCTCATCTGTTTTACAAGCCATGTCAAATACTACTGTGCCATTTAATGAACAGTTCTGGAAGAAAATCTCAGCCAGCTCATCCTCAGATGGTCCTGAGACAATACAAGCTTGTCTACCTGGATTCCCTCAACCTCATAAGGACCAGTTTGCTGTGTGCTCACTTCTCATTAACTCCTTACTTTTATTCTTTCTTCCCAATGTTACGTTCCAAGACTATCTTCCTACACTTGGGGTCCATTTGAATAGTTCCCCTCTCTGGGAGAGACTCTAACTGCAACAAGTCTTCACTTCATGTCCCATTCAGCAGGAAATAGTAATTGATCTGATGTCTTCATCCCTTGTCCCCTAAAAGCAGTTAGTGTATCTTCTCATGAGAGGGAGAAATAAAGGGGATAGAATTAGGGTGAGTGAACTGTTGAAGGTTAAAAGGACAAGAACACTTTTCTTATCTCTTGTCCAGTTCCAAAGAACTGGTTTTTTTTTCTTTCTTTCTTTCTTTTTTTTTTTTTTTTTTTCCATGTGTGCTCTGAGTCCCTGGCTCTGCAAAGGACAGGCCTCGTCCTCTTTGATGCAGGTCAAGTTATGTTTCTCTGCCTATCCAGTGCTAAGCCGACCAGAGCTGAATGCCTACTCAATATTTCCATAATCAGGACCAGTTGTGTCAAGACACTTGCTCTCCTTTGGTGCAAAAGGAGTAACCACCCCATATTAAACATTTCCTCTCCCACTTATTGTTCCCAAGTGTTGATGCTTCACAGGTATACCTCTACACACACACACACAAACAAAATCAACAAACTCCTCCTGTGCCAACCGCCAGTGCCAACCGCATGAGATCTTCATCCCAGTGCTGGTGCGCTTCAGCATGACTCTGTCTCTGGATGCCTCTGGTGACCAACAGCCTCAAATCTCTCCAGAGACAATGAACTTTCTCATGGGTATGGTACTTCAAAACCATCTAGCCTTAGATTTCATTACTGCTGAACTTGGGGGGGTATGTATGGTCTTGGGACAAAAATATGGTTTATATTGTTTAATTTGTTAACAAATCAAATGTTATTAACCTGTTTGACTGCTACAAGCCTGAGAACCCCACCACCTGCTTCTCTAATCCTTTAGTTATGTGGCTTCTCCTTATCCCCTTCCTTACTATAGAAACCCTATTGCTGGTAGCCCCCCATCTCATCAAATTTCTCAGGCAGCAAATAACTAATATTGGTAAGGTTGCTACTAATCAGGTCCTCGTACACCACCTAACTCTATCTGGACATATGGTAAACTATAAAAAACTCATTTGGGATGATACTGCCCCATTATAGAAACAAAGGGGGAGTTGTTTGGAACTGCCAGGTACAGGCTGGAGCCTTCAGGAGAGGGGCCTGAGCTTCCAGGCATGGCTAAGTATCCTCAGGCTACATGAGGCCACTCCCTCTCCAAGACCAGCTCACCTGAACTTAGGCTCTGTCCACAGCCCAGTAACCTTTGGCCAGTTGCCTAGGAAATTCCTTCTCTGCCTTCACATAGCCCATCCTCTTGAGACCCTAGATCACCTGACCACCCCCCTCCATTGCCTATGTGCTAGAATGAATGTCCCCATATGGTAATTATGCATCAGAAACGAACTTGGTACATCCAATCCCCTGAGGGTCCTCCCCCCACAATCAGATGCTTATAAACTCATTTTCACTGACAATAAGCTGAGAGAGCTGTTCAACTACCTCCCAGGAGTGTTTTTCTCATCACACACTCACCCACCCCAGTTGCCTGGGTGCATTCGGCAACGATGGCTGGGCCTCAGAGGACACAGGAACCCACACTATACTGCTGTTTTTATGCCAGTACCATGATGTTTTTATTACTATGGCTTTGTAATATAGCTTTAGAACAGGTATGGTGATGCCTCCAGAGGTATTTCTTTTGCTGAGGATATGCTTGGATATCTGAGGCCTTCTGCCTTTCCATATGAATTTTGAGATCATTTTTTTCTATCTCTGTGAAGAACAATGTTAGGATTTTACTTGGAATTGCATTATATATGTATATTGCCTTTGGTAGGACTGCCATTTTCACAATGTTAATTGTCCCTATCCAGGAACATGGGAGGTTTTCCATTTTTTCAAGTCCTCCTCATTTTCTTTTTTGAGTGTTTTTATGTTTTCATTGTATAGATCTTTCACTTCCTTGGTTAACATTATTCCAAGGTGTTTTATTTTATTTTTTTGTTGCTATTAAAAATGGGACAATGTCCCTTATTTTTTCTCTGTATCTTTGTCCTTTGCATATAGAAAGGCTACTGATTTTTGTGCATTGATTTTGTATCCTGCTACTTTCCTAAAGGAGGTAATAACTTTCAAGAGTTTTGGGATGGAGTCTCTCAGATCTCTTACATATAGAATCATATTGTCTGTGAATAGGGCTAACTTCTTCCTTTCCAAATTGTATCCCTTTTGTTTCTTTTTCTTGTCTTATTGCTTGAGATAGGACTTACAGTACTATATTGAAAAGAAGACGACAACCCTGTCTTGTTCCTGATCTTACTGGGAATTCCTCTAGTCTCTCTCCATGAACTATTATTTGGGCTTTAGGAACTTTGTATATAGCTTTTATTATGTTAAGATATGAACCAACCATGCCAATTCTCTCCAATGTTTTTATCATGAATTGATGTTGTATTTTGTCAAAGACCTTTTCTGCATCTATCAAAATGATCATGTGGTTTTTGTGTTTAACCATGTTTATATGCTGTATTACATTGACAGATCTCCGTATGTTGCACCACCCCTGTGTTCCTGGGATGAATGCCACTTGATCAAGGTGCATAATGCTTTTGATGTGTTGTTGGATTCGGTTTGTGAGGATTTTGTTCAGGATCTTTGCATCTAAGTTCATCGGGGAAATAGGCTGGCAGTTTTCTTCTTTTTTTGTGTGTGTGGCAACTCTGTCTGGTTTTAGATTTAGTGTGATAGTGGCTTCATAGAAGGAGTTGGAGAGTTTTTCCTATTCTCCAATAGTATGGCGCAGTTTGAGAAAAATTGGTTTGAGTTCTTCCATGAAGGTTTGATAGAATTCAGCTGAAAAGCCATATGGTGCAGGACTTTTCTTTGTGGGTAGGTTTTTTATTGCCTTTTCAATCTCAATGAGTGTGAGAGATTTGTTTAGGAGATTAATCTGCTCTGAGTTTGGCTTTGGTAGATGGTATGTGTCCAGGAATTTATCCATTTCTTCCATATTATCCAGTTTTGTGGAGTAGAGGTTTTTGAAATAAGTCCTAATGATTCTCGCAATTTCACTTATGCCTGTTGTGATCTCTCCTTTTTCATTTCTAATTTTGTTAATTTGGAGCATCTTTTTTTTTTTTTCTTGATCAAATTTGCCAGGGGTTTGTCAATCTTCTTTATTTTTTCAAAGAACCAGCTCATTGTTTCATCAATTTTCTTAATTGTTTTCTTAGTGTCCAATTCATTAATTTCTGCTCTGGTCTTAATTATATCTTTCATTCTGGAGTTTTTTGGGTTGGATTCGTCATGCTTTTCCAGTGCCTTTAGGTGGATGGTTAGGTTATTGATTTGGGATATCTACTTGTTATGAAGACATTTAGTGCTATGAATTTTCCCAAGGACTACCTTCATTGTGTCCCATAAGTTTCGGTATGATGTGTTCTCATCGTCATTCATTTCTAGAAATTTTGCAATTTCATTTTTTTATTTTGTCCACTACCCATTTATTGTTTAAAAGTGTGCTGTTCTGTTTCCAGGAGCTGATGGAATTCTTGGTGGGTCTTTTGTTGTTAATTTCTAGCAGCATAGCATTGTGATCTGATATCATGCAGGGAATTATGTCAGTCTTCCTAAATATATGGAGGCAAACTTTGTGACCCAGTATGTGATCTATTTTACAGAATGTTCCATGGACTGCTGAGAACATTTATTCTGTGGATTTGGGATGGAATATTCTATAGATGTCTGTTAGGTCTTAGTGCTGTATGGTTTTATTGAGCTCCTTTACTTCCCTGTTGAGTTTCAGTTTGGATGATCTATCTACTACTGATAATGGTACATTGAAGTCCCCAGCTATGATGGTGTTGGTGGTTATCTGTTTTACTGTTAAGTAAGTTTTGTTTTATGAGCTGTGGTGCTCCTGTGTTTGGTGCATAAAGATTTATGATTGTGATATCCGCTTGATGGATTGATGCCTTCATAAGTATGAAGTGGCCTTCTTTGATTATTTTTGGTCTGAAGTCTATTTTATTCGATATTAGTATATCTACATCTGTTGTTACTTATTCCCATTTGCTTGTAATATTGTTTTCCACCCTTTTACCCTGAGGAGGTGTCTGTCTTAGTCGTGAGGTGGGTTTCTTGTAGACAACAGATAGAGGGGCAAAGCTGGCCTGATCTTGTGTGACGGATGGGCAGAGCCGGCCTGAAGTCACACGTGTTTAGGTGATATGGGCCTGAGCTTCTGTGTGGGTGGGGGTCGGAGTGACCAGACCTTCCACGAGGAAGGCAGATGTGCATGCATCTGGCGTGACCTGTGTTCAGGCATGGTGGGCATATGGGGGATTGGGCCTGAGCTGGCGCAGGACAGGCAGAGCGAGCCTTGGGTCACACATGGGTAGGTTGCATGGGCCTGAGGCGTGTGTGTGGATGTGTGGCCAGAGAGGCAAGTAGGAACATGGGCAGAACATGGTAAGCTCACATAGGCAGATGGGTGGCACAGGCCTAAGTTTGCACACGTGCGCAGTGGGGAGATGGACCAATCAAGCCTGAGCTCATGTGGGCTGGTGGGTGGAGCTGGCTCGAGGTCATGCTTGGGCAGGGGTAGCAGGGCAATCACCCGTGCACAGTGAGGCAAGTGGAACTATGCTGGCCTAGGTCCCCTTTTCTGCAGTAAGTTCAGGAGTATCCTGAGGCTGGGACTATGTCTAGAGCACCTGCTTGGGGAGATTTGGGGACTGGTTGGCTCCTCGAGAGCCGATTCCCTTTTTTCCCTCTGCGCCCTCCCTCTGGTGATCTATTAGAGATTGCTCTCCCCTAAAAGACCCAGTGAACCCTTAATGCCTTACCTTTCCTTC
The DNA here is from genome assembly GCA_036346955.1 of Dipus sagitta. Lineage (NCBI taxonomy): Eukaryota > Metazoa > Chordata > Mammalia > Rodentia > Dipodidae > Dipus > Dipus sagitta. Next base: position 20,370,080 of record CM070778.1, read on the forward strand.
CTGAGGTGGTGTGGCATGGTGAGGCAGATGCCATATTGACCAGAAATCTCTCTACTTCCTTAATATAGGCAGTTAGAGCTATAAATTTCCCTCTTAGGATTGCCTTCATTGTGTCCCAAAGGTTTAGGTATGTTGTATTCTCATCATTACTTGATTCTATGAATTTATTGATTTCCTTTTTGATCTCTTCCATGACATACTTATCATTCAATCTGTATGCTCTGTAGTTTTTCTTGTTGCTGATTTGCAGTTGAACCCCATTGTGGTCAGATAGAGTAGAAGGGATTATTTCAATTTTCCTGTATTTGTTGAGATTTGCTTTGTATCATAATATATGGTTTATTTTAGAGAATATTCCATGTGCTGCTGTGAAAAATGTATATTCTGCAGCATTTGGATAGTGATGTTCTGTAGATATCTGTTAGGTTTGTTTGTTCCATGACATTATTTAATCCAGGTGTCTCTCTGTTTACTTTTTGCTGGGATGACCTGTCAGTTGATGACAGTGGGGTATTGAAGTCTCCCACTACAACTGTGTTTGATGTTATCTGTGATCTTAAGTCTAACGGTGTTTGTTTGATGATGTTGGGAGCCTCCATGAAATGATCTTCTTTATCTTTCCTCACTAATGTTGGTTTGAAGTCTTTCCTATCAGGTATTAGATAGCAACAGTTTTCCAACCTTTCACCCTAAGACAGTGTCTATCTTTTACTGAAAAATGAGTTTCCTGGGGCGAACAAATGGTACGATCCTGCCTTTTAATCCAGTCTGCAGGCTGGTGTCTTTTGGTTGGTGCACTGAGGCCATTGATATTAAGAGTTATCATTGAAACATATGCATTTATTCTCTCCATTCTTCTTGTTTTGGAGTGCTTTCTGTTTTCCCTTTACTCAATTGTTTTAACTGTTATTTGAGTATGGTTTACTTTTTTTTTTCTATTTGCTCATATGTTTGTTTTGCTTTCTCTTCAGCATGAGGGATTCCTTGAATTATTTTCTGTAGAGCTAGGTTAATTGTCATAAATTCCTTTACCCTGTTTTTGTTGTGGAATGTCCTTATTTTCCATCAATTTCGATAGATAGTTTTGCAGGACAAAGTAATCTTGGTTTACAGGTGTTATCTTTCAGAACTTGGAATACTTGATCCAGCTACAGCACTCCTAGGCATATATCCCAAGGACTCTTTCCACTACCTTAGAGATACTTTCAAAACCATGTTTATTGCCACTCTCCTCACAATAGCTAGGAAATGGAACCAGCCTAGATGTCCCTCAACAGGTGATTGGATAATAAAAATGTGGTGCATTTACACAGTGGAGTTCTATTCAGTTGTAAAGAAAAATGAATTTTTCAGGGGAACAGATGGATGTGGAAAGGATCTAAGTGAGGTAACCCAGGTCCAGAAAGCCATTCTCTCAAATGTGGATCCTAGCTGCAGATGTACAGACTTCTGTGTGAGCTGGAACCAAAAATAGGTAGCAGGAGCCAGTAAGCTAGAAAATGGCTATAAGGGAGGTATGAGAGGGAAGGGCTTAAGGGAATGGTATTGTATATATGTAAGTAGAAGAACAGATTACAGGGAGGGAAAAGGCCTAAGAGAAGTCAGGGGAAGAGATTGTATAAAAGAAGGGGAGGAGGGAGGGTCAATCAAAATTCCATATTTTCTGAATCAGACATATGAAAACCCACTTTTTTGAATAATGGCACATCTATAAGCCATAGATTGTTACTAGAAAAATTTTCAATGCCAGGTATGGGATACCTTCCAGTGAGTTGTTGGCCAGGAAGATCCCTGTTGCCTCCAAAACATTACAGGCTCTTTCCAAGGCCCTTGTTTTCCCTTGATAAACAGATGGTAAGATCCTATTGCTGAAGACTTCACATGCCTGAGCAGCAGTCACTGAGAAATCCAGCTGGTGCTTAGAAGAAAACCTTCTCCCTGTAGACCAGCCAACTGAAAGTTGGAAAAAGCTACACTGTATGTAGCCCTTTGAGAGACAGAACTCATCAGCAGTAAAAATAGTAGACACTGGAAGGCTCTAGTTTGGCCAGACAGGCCAAATGACCAAAGGAGTGCAATATGGTACATCTGTTCTGGGGGAAACTAACTGCTCTCTAAATTGACTGAAGGCCTACTCTATGGGAGGAAATACATGCCTGATACTGAAAACATAATCAAATGCCTATAGCATGAGAATTCATGAGCCTGAGGGGTATAAAGCCTGCTCTTGTCTGGATTAATGTATATATTATTCTTACTGAACTGCTCTGAAAGCACTACACTTAATGTTCACATTCATATATTAATGCTACTGTCACTTCTGGTTAGAGAAGCTTCTCTTTTCAGATGGCAATGACCACCGGATGACCCAAAAGGCAACATAATGCTGAGAAGGGACAGAGGAGTGTCCAGCACTGAAACATCTCACACCTTCAAAGGCTCATGGTTCATTGTGGAAGATTTGGTGGAAATAATGTAACAGCCAAAGGTAGGCTAGGACTCCTTACAAGGCAACTGTCCAGACAGAAATTGGCCTCTGTATCCATGACCTCACAGTGCCTTGGAATATCTTCACAAGACCCTCATAATAGGAGGAAAATATGATAACATGAAATTAAAGGGAGACTAATGGAGAGAGGGAAAGGATATGATGGAGAACAGAGTTGTGAAGGGGAAAGTGGGAGAGGAAAGGGAAATATCATGGGTTATTGTCTGTAAGAATAGAAGTTATCAATAAAAAAATAAAAGAGTCTATATTCTTCCTGTTGCCCCAGGGCAGGACAGCTGACCCAATCTCAATGGTTGTAATCCCTCAATTGCAGCTCAATGGGCAGTTCACACGACCATTTCATTTTTTTCTGTGCCTTCTGCTCATACAAGTTTGTTTTTACACAAAGAAACCTTGCATAACTTCGCAGGACACAGAGCGCATCTCACACAACCTGCTCCTAGGCCTGCACAGCCAAAGTTCTTTTTCATCCTCACAAGCCAAATATCACAGTCCTTAGTACTTCCTACATTCGGGTCTTTCAACTCTGACCAGAATAGTCCATCAAGCTGTACTTACAGCACTGCAAGGCATCTCTTAGGCCAAGTTTTCAAATTCTTCCACATTCCCTTTGAAAATCAGCTCCAAAAGACCAAAGCCACACAGGTGTCTAGTAGCAAATGACACCACTCCTGAGTACCAACATTACTGTTGTAGTCACGTTTGCATGTCTGGCAAAAGTCACCTGACCAAGAGCAGCTTTTGGGGCAAAAAGGGTTTATTGTGGCTTACAGACTCAAGGGGAAGCACCATGATGGCAATGGGAAAAGATGGCATAAGCAGAAAGTGGACATCACCCTCTGTCCAACATAAGGTGGGCCACAGCAACAGGAGTGTGTGCCAAACCCTTGCAAGGGGAAACTGGCTATAACGTGTATAAGCCCACCACCAAACATACACTGCCTCCAAGAGGCTTTAATTGACAATTGCCATCAGCTGGGGAGACTAGCATTCAGAATACCTAAGTTTATGGGGGACACCTGACTCAAACCACCACACAGATCATCATTTATGATCAAGGTTACTATTTTTTTTAAAAAAATATTTTATCTGGACTGAAATGATTGTTTAGCAGTTAAGACACTTGCCTGTGAAGCCTAAGGACCCAGGTTTCACTCCCAAGAACCCATGTAAGCCAGATATACAAAGTAATGCACATACAAAGGTAGCGTATGTGCACAGGTGGCCCAGGTACCTGAAGTGCATTTGCAGTGGCTAAGGTCATGGTGCACCAATTATCTCTCTCTCCCATAAAAATATTTTATTTATTTGAGAGGGTGATAATTAGAGAGAATGGGCACAGCAGGGCTTAGAGTCACTGTAAACGAACTTCAGATGTATGTACCACCTTCTATATCTGGCTTATGTGGGTCCTGGGGAATTAAACCTGGGTCCTTTAGTTTTATAGGCATGTGCCTTAATTGCTAAGCCATCTATCCAGCCCTCTTTTTTATTTGTAACTTAGATTTCAATTTTTTTTATTAAGTAGAAACTTTGTATGGAAACATCATATGTTGGCACCATCATTTCTCTCCTCCCTGCTCACATTCCACTGAGGGTCCTCCTTAGTGTGATTGCTGGTATTCATTCTGGAGTTGTGAGTTATGTATGGTGAGAGGAACAGTCAGTCATAGTGTGAGGGGCAGTGCATCTGGATATTCCCTCCTACTCTATGGCTCTTAAATTCTTTCTGCCCTCTTCCACAAAATTCCTTGAGCCTTGGTGTATGTGCTTTAAGTTTATTATATCATGATGCTTGCTTTGTGCCTAAAACTTTCCTCAATAACCACATATTCCTTTTAGTTCAGAGATAGTTTTCATTTTTCTCTGCCTTTCTAGAACCTGCTATATGTTCCTCCATACACTTATATGGATAATGGCCCTTTTCGTTTACAGATGAATTAATATTGTTACAACTACATTATGTCAATGAGTAACCTGAACCTCAGAAAAGTTAAGTAATATTTTCTTCCAAACAGCATTCTATGAGAAACTCTTAGGGAGCCATTTAGAACTAGGACAAGAAGCCAGTCTGAAGAAGTTAGAGGGGACCTCCCCACTTGCCACCTACCCTGTGCTATAAGTGAACTCCAGGAAGTGACAAAGAACCTATAGACTAATAAGAGGTGAAAAATGACAAGGACAACAGGAGCACTGTTGTCTAATGAATGGCAAAATAAACACAACCAAATGGAAAGTTCTCTTTCAACATGGAGTTGTGGCTTGTGCTGACAATCCCAGCCATTGGGAGGGTAGGGATGAAGAATTTCCAGGAGGTGTGGTCAGCCTGGACTACACAGTGAGACCATGTTTCAAAACAGCAACAATGGCATAATAACATTTCTCCACTTCAGGCCTTTGATCTGAGTCCTAGCAAGGGAATTAGGATCAGCAACCTGGTACTGATATGAACATGAAGGTAGAACTCAAAAACATTCTTATCACCATGTGACCCTCACTGTCTTCCCTCATAAAATGATGATGTTAGAGTTCCCTAAGGAACTTAGACTTCTCAACACTTTCAGTTAGAACACAGACAGGAGTCAATACCAGTGCAGGTGTAGGCTCAAGGGAGAGCAGGGCAGGGAGAGGGCTGCTTCTAGCCTAGGGGATGATACTAGAACCAGACCACTTGGGTCACCTGGGCCCAAGTTGGGAGAATAGGCATGCGAATCCTAAGTTTTTCCTTTCCTTCACGAGGATAAATACATAGCCACAAGTGGACTATCCAGATGCCTGTCCTATTAATAGTGAATGAGTCCACCTGTGTTGACTCATTGCTCACAGAAACCCAAACATGCTCATGAATCTGATTTCACTGCACCCAAACTCGTGGTGCTTGAGCAACGTCTTCTTCTCTAAGGGCAACTATCCCACGTGGTCTTCTGTCTAAACTCCATTTACCTGACCTCACACCCCTGCATGGCAGAAAACGCTCAAGCCTTAAGGTTCCATCGATGCTGCTGCAAGGGGAAGGAAGCTTCACTAAGTACCACACAGATGTCACTCTGTGAGAATACAGACAACACAGGGGTGTAGTGGCTCACACCTGTGGTCTTATCACTTAGGAGGTTGAGGCAGGAGGATTGTCCATCAGGACAAGGAAAACTTGAACCTCAAGAGACTTCTAGGCCAACAGGAATTACAGAGTTAGACCCTGATTTCAAAGGCGAAGAGAAGAGGTGTTGTGGGGTGAAATTGCAGAGACATTTCCTCCTACCCATAACTGTGGGATAATTCCACAATATATACCCATATAGCTCAACAAGGAGGGGCCAGAGGGAAAGGGTAGGACATGGAGGAGGCTAACAATGGTACCAACTTGTCTGAACTCACTGAGTACAAAACTAATTAATAAAAAAGTAAAATATAATAAAAAATGAAAAAAATAAATATTAAGTTTTATCTGTAAAAAAAAATTTAAAAAGTATATTTGGTAAATTGATTGTATCCCCTCCTACAATGAACCCTCTCTTTTCCAGTCTTCTCCTTCCTGTGAATTTCCATTGGTTCCATGAACAATTTCTCTCTGACATTTTATCAAGCATGCGTACATAACTTTCTGTGTCTATGTAACTTCTAGCAACTACATAGGAGCCAAGACTTGGTATCTTTCCTTCTGAGACAGACTTAATTTGATTATCTCTGCTTACTTCCTTTTATTGGCAAACAACAAAATTTTGTTTCTGTTTCTTGTGTTATTGTTGTTTTCTTTCTGTGACTCTATATAGCTTGGTGCCTTTCACCTCAGAGCAATCTTTCCAGGCAAAATATGCTTGTGGGAAAGTGTCCTGATGTAACCACTATGTATTGTTATGTATGATATCATATATTAAAGGAAAACTTTCAGGATACTTAATAATTATAGTACACATATGTGGATTGTCCTATTTTATGCAGATTTTATTATGCTTAAATATTAAATAGATATTTGAGGGTGACATCATACAATATACATTTTAGAAGATAGTTTACCCAGAAAACTAAGATAAATACTATTAAAGCTCTGCCAAGTACCTCAAGTGACACCTTCCATCTGTTAATGAGTTCAGATACATTTCTAACAATTGCAGGTACATCCATATGTCTGTCTAACTCCATATCTCCATATTACTCTAACTATCTGCATATCTCTACACTTCTATGACCCACATCCACACATCCAGAGCTATATCTGTCTATAACTATGTGGAAACTAACTTGGTGACCAATGTGTACAATGGTATAGCTGCTCTTATATCATATAACCATAATATTCAGAAATTTCCTTGTCCTTTTCCCCCTGAAAAAAATACTGAACTCTCCCCAGAGCAGTGTACTGGGCTGCATTCTTGCAATCCCGCTGAGCCCTCCTCTTCATGGCCTCTCGCTCTGGCCTCTGCTCATCTGTGATGGGGGTGGACACACTGGCCCTGGAAAATTGACTTTCCTCCATGGTATTGGCTGGCGGCTGAAGTCTTCCAGGAGATACTGGGTGTTTGCGTTGGGAGGTGAGTGGACCTTGGTCGGTGCAGTGGAAACAGGCTCCTTGTGCAGAGAAGTGCAGGATGAGATCTTGTAGGGAGCTGGCCTACACGCAGCAGACTGAGAAAGCCCACGCTGGGCAGGGTGGTTGAAGCCTGGTCTGGGGAGACTGCTGGAAACTGGCCCAGCAGTGAGAGGTGTGCTGGCAGGAGCTGCTTGTGATGGATTGACTGCAGGCGGCTGAGCGGAGTTTGAAAAAGGCCTGGCAGGGTCAGGGGCTGGGGCCCTCTGTGAAGCCGGGGAGTGTGGCCTTCTAGGAACACGGCGAGCTTGAGGCTTGTCCATGCTAAGAAAGGGCAAAGGCACTAACTTGGCCTTCCCAAGTGGGGGCAGCTCACACTGGGAGGGAGAATGACACTCTGTGCCAACACTGCCCTCTGGTTTCTGGCCTTTGCCTTGGCTTTGCTCAGTCCCTGTCTCCTGGCATGGGATCCGCAGCCCTGATTGGAGGGCTGGGGGTGGTTTGAGCTCTTTGGTGCTGCGTGGGTTGCCCAGAGCCCGGCAGGAAGAGAGCCCTGTTTTCTGCTCCATCTTCTTCCCCAGGGCGTGGAAGACCTGCACTGACTCCAGCATGTGCATGCCCAGGGAGCTGCGAGGCTTTTTAAAGAACTCTTGGCAGAGCTCAGGGGGATGGCCCTTCCTCCTCTTGGCCCTGGGAATGGCCGGCTTCTCTGCTGCCTTCGCTTTGCCCCCTGCCTGCTTTTGCTCGTCACGTGTCTTGAAGGACTTGTTTGCTCTGGGCCTTCTGGTCTTTTCATGGCCAGGGCCCTGAGCTTTCTTGGGCCTGCTGGGTGCGGCTTTCTGAGCTCTGTGGAGGGAATGCTTGGCTGTGATGTCGGGAGCCCTGTCACTGTCTGTAGCACTGCCAACAACCACCTCTCCCTCCTCTCCCTCCGCCTGGCCCTCTGGGTCCTGATGCAGGAATTTGGCCTTGGGACCTTTGTCGATTAAGTCAGACACTTTCTCCTTTTCCTTTATCACTAGACCTGGGAGGCCCTCCATGACAGTGGGGCTCACCTGCACCTCACTCACCTTTATGCTTCCTAAAACTTTGGTGGTAGTTGGTACTGGAAAGTCAGTATCTGTCAGAGGGCTTAAGGACAGGGGAAGCCAGACATCTTCCCCCAAAATTCTCTGGTCTACAAAACCTCTGCTAGATTCCAATCCTCCCTCCAGTGCCTAGTGGTCCTTGAGACTTTGGCTGTTCTCTCCCAAGTTGGCATTGTGGGAACCACTTGGCTGACCAGTTCAGTGGAGGGCTGATGACACAGGTATTGGGCATTTGTACCAGGAGTAGAGGATCTTCTTGCTCGCCTTTTGAAATCTTGTAGGCATCCATAGATTGTGAGATCTTCGTTTGAATAGCATCTAAATGAGCACTGTCTGCTTGTTTAGCACGTGGAGCTGGAGGAAAGGCCAGGAAATGAGAAGGGCTTTGAACTGGAGATTCGGAAATGTCCCAACATTCAGATGATGGCTTACTCTCTAATGTGCAGGATTTGGCAAGTTGTGTCGTGTGTGGCAGGCAGAATGTCTGGCGTTCAGTTGGCAATCCCTGGGATGTTTCCAATCTCAGGTTAGCCTCCATGTCCTGAGAATCTGCCATCGCTGTAAAGAAATCGAAAGAGGGAAGTCAGTCCTGAGATGAGAGATGATCTGCTTCCATCCATGAACCCCTCCAGTCAGAAACCTGCCCACAGTGCCAGGTATTGCCTTGGCCCCTGTAGAGCACCATGGGTGGGATCCTGACTTGGCTCCTTGGCTTGCTGTTACATTTAAAAATAAAAAAAGAAGGAAATCAGAAATTAGGCCTCTGACCAGCATTGTGACAACAGGTAGAATGCAGACACCTTCAGGGGCATAAATGCTAAAAGACTGTCCTGTCCTTTATAGTCAGCTTCATTCCTCCCTGGTTTCACAAACTGGCCACTCACCTGGTATTAGGGAGTATAACAAATGCAGGAAACAGAGCTCATTGAATTTGCAACATGGTTTTGTATTTTGGAAATGGCCATGGGTAGTGTGAAGCAGGCTTGTTGAATTACCTATCTGGAGCCCAAGGGAGCCATGATGATGAGTCATGGGTTGCAGTGGACACCCAAATGAAATGCTAGGTCTATGTGATGGCTCCCAAGGAGAGATGCCAGCACTGGATGAAGTTTTACAGGACTGTGAGTAGCCTAGCTGGAGGGGCTGAATTGGAATTCCAGTGATCTGTGACCAGTTGTAGTTGTTGGACTTGGAGCTACAGAATATGCCTTGCATAAATCATGATTTGGCTGAATGTTTCTTTGCTCTGCCAATGGAATCTTTTACAGTCTGTATGTTTATTCTGTAGGATTAGGGGGTTTAGATTTTTTTTTTTTTGGTATTTTTATTCAGTTAAAATCTTGGAGTATGGGATGTTTGAAGATTATTGGGATAGATTAAAACCTATGGGGAGTTTTGAAGCTGGATGAATGCATTCCATTTGACATAATCTATACTTGTCAGTTTATGCAGGCCAGGATAGAATGTGCTTATTGGATTCAGGTGTTCCCATAAACTTAGGTATTCTAAATGCTAGGTTCCAGGCTGAACTCAAGTTGGGGATTAAGACAACTGATCAGAATCATAACACAATACAGAGGGATCGAGCTGGGCACTCAGCATGGGTAACATTTGAAGCCGCCCACTACATAAGGAGGCCTACTGACATAAAATCAGGTAGATAGGCCTGCACTTCAAGTGCTTATCTTTCTTTATATGTCAGGACAGGTTATGGGTTACATAGTCTTGGTTGGCTTTACCATTCTCAATTAATCTGTATTTGGGGACTGACTATTGTTGCCTTTGATGCTTTCAGATTCATAGGATCTTTGTCTCTTTCTTCCGTCATTATGGGGCCAGGGTCTGACAAAGACCCAGGCTGACTTGGAACACATTTCAGAACCGAAATCTCAACCTCCTAGCTGAGAGGAGTAAGGGTGTAGAGCAACACACACCTTAAGGATTTTGGCCCTATAAGGTTATTTGTTTGGTTCAATCCCACATTTGCAATACACCTTCCAATCAGTGTGCAGTGTGAGAATTGATGTACTAAACATTAATATCAATGATCATTAGCAAAGAGTATGGCACAACTTTTTCTCCGATAGGTGTTACCGATAAATTCCATGATTTAAAAGTGGGAAGGACCTTCTTGGCCAACACAGGGAATTCATGTGCACCTTTCATGGACCACAGGGACCACCTGGAGTGAGAGAAGAATCAGTGGTTGAAGGTGCTTATTTGCCAAGCCTGCTGGCCTGGGTTTGATTCCCTAGTAATCACAGAAGGCTAGATACACAAAGTGCCACATGCATCTGGAGTTTCTGTCAGGCAGTAAGACCTATCAGAACACATATACAAACACAATCTCTCTCTCCCAATCTGTCTCCCACCATGCCCCCTCCCTCAAAACAAATAAAGATATAATTTTCATGAACAGATAACTTTCCTGCACCATGAGAAATTCACTTGTGCTCTCAATGTACAGGAGAAGTGTAGGCATCTCCAGAAGCAAGGGAAATGGAGCATTTCCCAGATCAAGAGCTTGGGACAAACCAAACAGCATGTGGGTCTCGGACAGGCCAGGCATTGACCCATTTCATAGATGTAGCAAGGAATGTGGACTTTTCTTACCCACCACTCTAGTGGGTGGAATGCTGCTAAGTAATAATGACAAGAAATAAGCCACTTATCCCTAGTTAATTACAACTGAGATATGTCAAGCATATGTAATGGCTAAACAAGAATCTCTATAGCCAAGAGTAGAATCTTTAGGGTATATGACCAGTAGTGTTATATGTGAATTTAATGGTAGACCTAGTTTTACATTGTTGAGTAACTTCTATATTCATTACCATAGTGTCTATACAAGGTTAATACTTGGGACAATAGACCATGAGGGTTCATGTTTCCCCACCCTCACCCACATCTGTAGTCTTCTCATTTTTAAACATTTTTATTAAATATCCCATGGTAATACCCTCACTCCCCCCTACTTTCCTCTTTGAAATTCCATTCTCCATCATATCCCCTCCCCACCTCAATCAGTCTCTCTTTTGTTTTGATGTCATGATCTTTTCCTCCTGTTATGATGGTCTTTTGTAGGTAGTGTCAGGCACTATGAGGTCATGGATATCCAGGCCATTTTATGTCTGGAGGGAGCACGTTGTAAGGAGTCCTACCCTTCCTTTGGCTCTTACACTCTCTCCACTACCTCTTCCGCATTAGACCCTGAGCCTTGGAAGGTGTTATCAAGATGTTACTCTGTACTCCAGTCACTTCTTTCCCGCACTATGATACCTTCTGAGTCATCCCAAGGTCCCTGCCATCTGAAGAGAAGATTCTCTACCCAAAGTGAGAGTAGTATTAATATAAGGGTATGAATATTAAGAGAAGTGCTTCCTGGGCAGTTTGATAAGCATAGTATATACATTTTTCTAGACATCAGCAGATGTTACAACCCTAGGCTCATGACTACCCCTGTTTTAAGTTTTCAGTATCAGGGATGTATTCCCCCCCATGGAGCGGGTCTCCAGTCCAATTGGAGGGCAGCTGGTTTCCACCATGACAGACGTGCCACTATTGCACTTGTTGGCTCATTTGGCCTGGCTGGCTAATTATAAGGCTTTCAGTGTCCACTCTTGAGTATCTTCACTGGTGGTATCTCTTTCTCGCACTGAACTACATGTAGAATGGCTTCTTCCAGCTTTCTCTCAGCTGGTCTACATGGAGGAGGTTATCAGCTCAGTTCCAGCAGGATTTCTCAGTGACCTTGCAGCCCAAGTATGTGGAGTCTTCAGCAATAGGGTCTTACAATCAATTCCTGGTGGTTAACCAAGGGCCTCGTTAATGGCCTATAATGTTTTGGGGGCATCAGGGACCTCCCTGGCCAACAACTCACTGGAGGTATCCAATCCCTGGCACTGAAAATTTTCTAACAACCAACTATGGATCCTGAGTGTTCCATTGTCCAAAACCAGAGGGTTCCATATGATTTATTTATATCCTCTTAGATTTTGATTAGCCCTCCCTCCACCTTTCCTTTACTCAGTCTCTTCCACTGACCTCACTTTGGGCCATTTCACCCCCATTGATCTATTCTTTTACTTACATATATACATACAACCT
>CM070778.1:20390102-20405512 GCA_036346955.1 Dipus sagitta
TTCAGGTAGGCTGGGTGGATTCAAATACAGATAGTTTCTAAAATTTAACTAATCAATGTACGCTTTCAATGAAAAACAACACAGAGTATTTATCCAAGAGTAGGTATTATGACAACCAGATCCTCTGTCTGTCCCTTAGACTCTGTGGTGCCTCACCCACTCCCTTTATCCTGACAACAAGGCAGTTATGATTTCTGGTCTGAGTGTGCCAAATCAGCTTGTGACCTGGTGAGACCCTTCCCGAATGTATAAAAGAAGAGGAAACAAAGCCACTATAAATCAAGAACTAACAAATAACAAGCCCAAAATATAGCTTATTTAAGAATGACAAATCTTACCATCCATGAGATTTAACATATAATTTATCCTGATATGGAAGGTGCAATTAGCACTTCTGGTTCAGGCCTATATACCAGGTTTATAAGTGGGTACTGACCTGCTGTAATCCCAGTTACCTTTGGAGGTGATTTTGTTCTCAGTTATACTGCCTGATTGGGTCCTGCTGTTGGTTCAAATAACCATGGCCGGGTCCCTGGACTGCTGCTCTGTTCGCTGGAGCTGGGCACTGGTGGTAGGGAAAGAGAGGCTGCCAATGCTGCTCTAGTTCTCTGGCTGTTCCACGTGTTCTTCTACCTTGTGATTTGCTCCGCTGTTGTTCACTGCCGTTCTCCCTTCACGTTTCTTGAGTTTGCGGAGAGCTCCGTGGTGAGTGGAAAATCCCCTCACCTGGTTTTTCTTATGGCTCAAGCCGAGCCTGGCAGCTGGCTGGCACACCACTGCTGAGGTCTTGCGGACCTGCAGGATCCACTTCTGCCAGCCTGTGTGGGGCTCTGGATGCTGTGGATCTCTCCTACTTCTCTGCTGCCATTTCAGTTTCCTATACACTTCACTTTATAGTAAAAGTTTGTATTTTGCTGGGTCCCCCCCCCCCATGCTGCTTTGGTGTGGTACATATGAAGCTATCTTAACCGGAAGTCCCTCATTTGATTTTTTATGTTTTCATGATGGCCACGCTGACAAGAGTGAGATGGGATGTCCAAGTAATTTTAGTTTACATTCTGTGATAGCTAAACCAGTTGAACATCATTTAAAATATTTATTGGCTATTTGTATTTCTTTCTTTGAAAACTCTGTTCAGTTCCATCCCCCCCCCCCTTTTTTCCTGATGATTTCATGAAGTCCATGACAGTCTGTTGTGATATATCCTTTTTTCAACCCTTCTGGCATTAATTAGCGACTTCCCTTCCATTGAGCTATTGTGGATAGGGTTTGCTGTCCTTCGAAACCTTTTGAAAGAACACGGATTCATTGTATTTTTATATCAACATCATTCATTTCTGCACTGATCTTCATTATTTCTTTCCCTCTGCTACTTGAGTTTCAATTGTTCAATTGTTCAATTGTTCTTGATTTTCCAGAAGCTAAGGTGCATTATTAAGTTATCTTATTAAAACTTCCTCTGTTTACTTAAAGTAGGCATGCATCTCTGCAAAATTTCCCCCTAAAACTGCTGTGATCTTTACCATGCTTTTGGAATGTGCATTTTCACCCAATTCTAGGAATTATTGTCTGTCATTCTTGAGCTCTTTGATGACCCATTCATCATTTAGTAGCATACTGTTCAAGCTCCCTGAGTTTGTATATGTTCTTTAGGTCTTCTTGATTCTTCATCTCTATTAAGGTACAAGAAATAATTTCAAATACGCATTATTTGTGATGGCTCACATTAGGAGCTATTATATCATCTACTTTACATGAATGTTCATGACCTCCTGAGAAGAATGTGTATAGTGTGGTATTTGGAAGGAATGGCCTATAAATATTTGTTGGGTCATTTGTCTGTGAAGTCATTAAATTCAGATGTTTCCCTGCTTTTATTTATTTACTTATTTATTTACCTTTTTGGACTGACTCAACTATCCATTGATGACAGTAGGGTACTCATATCACCAAATGATATTTTGTGGTGGATATCCCATGTCATTATACTAATAGTATGTTATCAACTTACTTGAGACAGAGAGGGAGAGAATGGGTATGCCAGGGCCTCTCGGTGCTACAAATGAACTCCAAGTGTATGCACTACTTTGTCCACCTGGTATTATGTGGGTATTCTGGAATTAAAACTTGGCCTGCAGTTTTGCAAATAAGAGCCTTTAACTGCTGAGTGATCTCCCTAGTAGCCATTATATTATATAATTTTAAAAGTGAAATACAATGCTCCTATGTCTGGTGTGTAGATGTTTACAAGTGCAATGTCTTCTGGATGGAATGTTTCTTTATTCAGTATAAAGTACCTTTCTTTATATCCCAAAAGATATTGTCTCAAGTATATGTTGTCACAGATAAGAACACTTACATAGTCACAAATAGTCACTTGGAGCAGGTCGTTCTCAGCGAATTCACCCAATCACAGAAAGATAATCATCGCATGGCCTCACTCATCTGTGGCTCCTTACCTCATTCTCCCATGATGCTAACATACCTAAGAAACATCTTGAGGACTGGACCATAGAGATGGTGGGGCAGAAGGGGAGGGTAACAGTGTGTGGGGGGCATCAAAAAACTGGACCCAAATACCAGCATATGGGTAACACCCACAATGAGCTATGACCAGAGAGACCTACAAGGTTGCCTCAAAGAAGACGGAATTCTGGCACAGTAGTTGTTGAACCAACAAAGGTTAATGGTAAGACCCTACTGCTGAATGCACCATATGATGTTGGGATGGAATACAGAGCAACCTGGCTAGGAAGTGCAAGGGAATCATTCACCAGATAGTTGGCTTGTCTAGTGCCAGAAGGTGTTACATGAGCAACTGGGGGAAAATGAACAACATCTGTGAAGCAACTCATGGTCTAAGCTACTCAGCAGTAATCAACTTGATGTGATGCTCACAAAAGTAACATAGTGCCACATAGCCATGGTGGGTTACCAACTGTTTTTAATTTGGCTAATGGATCCATTCAGTTGAACGGAACCCAAAACCTGGAATGGGGATACAAGTCAGACCCATAACCAAAAAGGAGCCTGCTCTCCAACATCAAGTTCCCACCAATGGTGAGGTTCAAAAGTGCCTACACTTATTAAACTATCTCAAAATAATAATGGATATTCATGTATCTTGTACTGACCTCACTCTCCACTGGAGATTTTGCTTCTGTTTTTCAGATGGACACAGAACCTGGGGAGGGAATCAGCCCATCACACCTGAACAGGGCACCAGCTGAAACCATAGAGCTGGTGGGGCAATGAGCAAGAGCTGCATTCTCAGTGAACCTGGTATCAGCACAAGTGTTATGGAGATTGACACAGAGAACACTCAACTCATAACAAATCAGATATCCAGAGACACAGACACTCCCAAGACTTCGTCACTGAAAGAGACCTAAAATTAATGTTTCATTTGTTTTTGCCATGGGTTCTACAATTCTGGCATTAGTACTGAGAGGGGAATGTTTAATTACCTTTATTTTGCCAGTGAAGGTACTTGCTGTATTCAACAAGCTTACTTACACATTTTTACTATTTATTTGGAAGGATAAAGAAAGACAGAGAGAGAGAGAGAGAGAGTTGGAGGTACATACAGACTGAGAGAGAATGGTGTACCCAGTTTCTAGCTGCTGCCCAGAAACTCCAGATGCATGGACCACTTTGAACATTGGGTTTTATGTGGGCACTACAGAAGGAGATCCAGGTTCTTAGGCTTTACATGCAAGCACCTTATCCAGTGAACCATATCTGAGGCCTATTTGTAGTGCATTTTACATGTCATTTTTTTTCCTCTGGAACCAGGTTCAGTCCAATAAACCACTGATAGACCCACTAGGAACATCCCATGTGAGCCAAATATCAAATACAACATAAATTCCAATCATTCCACGATGTTGGAACTCTGGTAATAGAGTATCCATTAAGATATTAGTACTGCATGAGACAGTATAGAAGAAAGCAGAGACTCATAATTAGTTTTGGTTGATAGGGAAAAGGAGAGGCGGGAAAGGCAATGGAACAATAAGCAAATCAGGGCATATGTAATGAGTCAGTTTTTGCTAAGGGTAGAAAGAAAACTGTGAGGTTAAGACATTCTATTGGGCACCCTAAAACAATCCCAGTCCTCCAGAGGCTCACACATGAAGAAACCACAATATAGGTGATGATATATTGTCGTGAAAAGCCAGAGACACAGAGTTGTCAGAATTCAGTATATATACCACATTTGGGAGGTTAAACAACAGAAAAACAAAGCAAAGCAAAACAAAAAAAAAAAAAAGAAAGAAACAGAATAAAAGAGGGGAGAGGGAGAGAGCTATGCTAATATTTCCAGTAATTCCTAAAGAGATGTGAGCAAATGTCTATTCAACCTAGATACAGCACCATAACAAAGGTTCCACCAAAGCCCAACTAGGTGGACTAGTGGTTCTATTGGGCTTCATTACAATGTGACAAGTTGCTTTAACCATGACAGGTCGCATACACAATTACAGCCCTCTTACACAAAGGCAAGTCATACAGTAACAGGCCTCTCTAACAGTCAAAGCCAATTTACCTATACACAGGTCACTTACAATGTCACACGACACTTACATAGTCTCAGGTCACTTACACAGTCACAGGTCACAACCACAGTGAAGCACCGTTTACTCAGTGGTAGCACGTTTCCACAGTCAAGGGTGGCTGTCACATGGAAACATCATTTACACAGTGGTAGTTCACTTACATAGTCACAGGACACCGACATAGTCACACGTCATTTACAGAATGAGAGGTCATTTACACAGTGACAGGTCACTGAGCCAGTTGCAGGTCACTTTCACTTACAGGTCAAATACACAGTGACAGGACCATTACACAATCAGGTTACGTACACATTTGCTAGTCACTGGCACATTCACAATCACTTATGGTGACAGATCACATACCCGGTCACAGGTCAATTAAAAAGTCCAAAGTCACTTACACACAGTCACATGTCAAACAGTAAAATGTAAGCTCAACTGAGTGGAACTGAGCAGTTACCACCAACGCTCAGTGTCTGCTACTAACTACTACTGATCAGCAGAAAGTCCCTCACCTCCTGCCTCTGACACACATCCCAAGCAGGCCATGCTGGTACATGTCCATAAACCCAGCTTACAGAAGGGAGAGTCAGGTGAATTAGGAGTTCCATCCCTGCAAGCAGTTCTGAGTGATACCCTGTCTCCAAAAACCACAAACCAGCTGGAGAGATGACCTGGTAGGCAAGGTTCTTCCATGTGAATCCAAAGTTCTTCTTTCCTACTTGGGGAAAAATACACAGCAACGCATGGCCTATCCAGCTGTGTGTACCAAAAATACTCCATGCAGCTACCTGTTTTACTCATTGCTCACAGGAACGCAAACATGCTCATGGATCTGACTTCACTGCACCAGCACTCACAGCACTTCTTTAAGGCAAACTCTCCCACGTGGTCTTCTGTCTCCTCTACATTTACCTGTCCTCACATCCCAGCATTTTAAAGAATGCT
This sequence comes from Dipus sagitta, assembly GCA_036346955.1. NCBI lineage: Eukaryota > Metazoa > Chordata > Mammalia > Rodentia > Dipodidae > Dipus > Dipus sagitta. The sequence continues at coordinate 20,395,610 of CM070778.1, forward strand.
CAAGGCCTAAGGTTCCATAGAAACTGCAGCAAGGGATGGAAGCTTCATGCAGTACCACACAGATGTCACTCTGTGAGAATTCAGACAACACAGGGGTGTAGTGGCTCACACCTGTGGTCTTATCATTATGGAGGCTGATGAAGGAGGATTGCCCACCAGGTCATGGACATCTTGGACCTCAAGAGAGTTCCAGGCCACCATGAATTATGGAGTTAAACCCTCATTCAAAAGTCTGAAGAAGAAGAGGTGTTATGGGGAGAATGGGCAGAAGAGGAGCAGGATGAGCAGGAGGAGGAGGAGGACAAATCCTAAAGAAATAGCCAAGAGGAGGCACAAGTCAATTGCAAAGTGTGAGACAGAGGTGTATATAGTCAGCAGCACCTCTGCCTGTCTGGTATTGCCTGCGATGTTCAGAATTAGTGTGGACACTGCCATGAAGACCGCCACTTCTGGAAGATCACCGGAAGTAACAGCCAGGCACATAATAATACAAACCCAAACTTTGGAAACACAATTTCACAGTGAACAGGAAAAGGAATTGGCATGAGATGTGAGTCCAAATGACCCAGGGTAGCCTAAGCAAGGGAGAAATCAAGGAGAAGAAACTAAAGAGAAGAGCCTTGGTCGTCATCGCCCCTGTGAGATGCATGCGATGACCTTCATTCACCGTATTCTTCCAACCAGGAAGGACTGCTCTGTATCCATCCTCTCTCCTTCTGAGCTGCCATAGCATTGGCAATCAGGTGAACTGAAATAGTTTCAGAACAACCATAAGTCCGCAGCCTACACTAGTCTCTTTCCTTCCTCCCCGAGGGTGCCAGCTATACTTGTACCTACTATCTTAGAGGGGTGCTCAGGATCTACTGGAAAGTGAAATGACCCATATAAAGTATAAATAACTTTTCTCATGAGCATTTATTAGAAACATGGGGTTGCATTTCACAAATAAAAGAACCAAGGGAAACAAGGACTATCAAGTCTGTCTTGTGGACATTCACTTGCCAAGGTCTTAGCCACCTGGGGCACTGATAAAAACCGTGCCATTCTCTCCACCAAATCCTGTCTTTTCACTGGGAAACCAACCTTATTCTTGGCTACTAACAGCCTATGACATCATTCTCCCTCTAGACCAATCATCACCTGACAGAATTTTAAGGTATCCACGGAGCTGTCTGTAAACAAATTTGGATCATCACAAGTGGCCAGTGACCAGGTAACTGTGTTCTTCATAATGGACACATGTGCGGAAGATTTCAGGTTCACAGAAAAGTCCAAGGACTCTATCCAAATCCCTGTGAGACAGGGGAATGATATCACTTCTCCTTTGACTATATCAGGTAAGAAAAGAAAACGGTTATGTCTGATTTTGTTAGATGACACACACACCTAAATGAAGCATAGTCAAATAGCCTGTAATAATGGGGAGAATACTGAACTATGGATCAGAACTGCAGTTTGAACATTGTTGTTCACAAGGTCTGTGACTTTGGACACATCATGTACTCTCTCACACTGTGCATCTTTCGCTGCCACATGAGGATAACAGTTCAAACCCACACAGAGGCTACAGAGTGAAATATGCTCAGAGAAGGAGAGGGGACAGTGTCTTCTCTGGCTGGTTAGGTCAACGGACTAGGAAGACAGCTGATGTGGGAAAGAGGTATGACTCAGAATGGCATGTAGTTGGGGAAGAAGCCTTCGGTGGTTCGGGTTGCTGCCTATTGACTGTGGACTGTGATCGTGATGTCTGGAATGGGTGCATCTTCTAAGTAAGTGTACAAATCATTGTTTCTCACATAGAGATTCAAGTGTGTAACCCCATGTGACAGGAGTCATGGGCACAGGGACCACAACAAGATCACAGCCACTCTAGGCCAAGATAACAGAAACTTTTGAAACTCTAAACAGTATCATTCATTCATTCATTTACTTGGCAGAGTGATGGGAGACAGAGACAGAAAGTCAGGAACACTATGTACACGCCAGGGCCTCTAGCCACTGCAAACAAACTCCAGGTTCATGTGCCACTTAATGGACCTGGCTTTATGTGGCTACTGGGGAATTGATTCTGAGCCATAAAGCTTTGCATGCAAGCACATGTAACTGCAGATCCTTTTCTCCATGCCCTGAACCTCTTAATTATGTTCTACTTGCAAAGGTTTTCTCAGCATTAGTAGAACAGCTTCCTTTCAGGTAGGCAATGACTGAAAACCCAGAATGTGCATGAAAGTTCCACAATCCCCTGTAAGTATTATAATCACTTGTGGTATGCCTATGTGAAGTGAAATATCTCCCTATAAAATGGATCATTTACATGGTGGGTAATATCAAGAACGATAGGAATGAGGACAATAATGCATAACTTGACACTGTATTTTTATTCCCCACAGTGCACCATGCTGTCTTGTGGTCTTGATTTATTGTCACGAGGTCTCACTATGTAGCCCAGAGCGGCCAGCGACACCTGGACTCCAGCACTCCTTCTCCTCAGTACGCTTGGTGCTGCTGGTATAGGAGCCCAGCTTCACAGCAGTCTCCCTGAAATGTTTGTTTGAACTAATGACTGGTTCCCGTAGGTTTACACTGAGTGCATTTTGCTGCTTGCTGTACAGGTAGTGTTTGTCTGAATAGGTGTGCTCACAGGCACTTATTCAAAGGTGGTCCAGGTGGGGCCAATGTGCCTTCAATCCCAGATACCCACGAGGCTCTGGACATCCCAGGGAGTTCCATTGGAGGCCTCCTATCTGAACAACAAAGAGAGAATTCTGGTTCCTGCTTCAACATTTCTCTTTTTTTTTTATTAGTTTATTAGTCAGTTCTGTATTCAGCAAATACAGTCAGTTTGGTACCATTATTAGGCTCATCCGTGACCTACCCCCTCCCCTTGGCCCCTCCTTGTTGAGGTATACGGGTCATGCATTGTGGAGTTAGCCCACAGTTATGGGTAAGATAAATGTCTCTGCATATCATGACCCAACATGTGACTCTGACATTCTTTCCGCCCCCTCTTCCGCAAAATTTCCCTGAGCCATGTTGGGTTCATTGTTGGTCTGCTTCAGTGATGAGGTGTTGGGGGCCTCTGAGGCTCTGGCTCTCTGATTTGGTAGGAGTTGATTTTTCTCTGTGCTGATCTCCTTCCCCCTTGTGCTGGTGTCCGCTTCATCAGGAAAACAGCCCCCTTGCTTCTTTCTCCAATTTTTCTTAGTTTCAGCCGGGGCCCTTTTGAGGTATGATGGGGTGGCTCTCTCCTTAGGATCTACATCTATCTGAAAAAGAGAAGCAGATTCTCCAACGGAGAGTAAGTTAGCACCAGGACAAATGAGATAACCCTTACTTTTTTTTATAAAGAGAATTTAATAGGTGTAGGCCCTCTTGTAGCCCACAATTGATGGTAGCTTGATATTGGAGAGTGGGATTATGTTTGGATATGGTTCTGACTTGTTTCCCAGCTCCAGCTATGGGTCCCATACCAGTGAGGGGATCAGTTAGCCAAATTGAGAGCAGTTGGTTCCCCACCATGGCTGTGTGCCACCACTGCACTTGTGTGGGCATCACAACAAGTTATTTGCTTCTAAGTAGGTTAGACCATGCGTTGCTTCGATAGATATTGGTCAATTTCCCCCAGTCTCCCATGTAGCACCTTCTGGCACTAGACGCGCTGACTGTCTGGGGACTGACTCTCATCCAACTTCCAGCCATGCCATTCTAATTTGCATGTCAATCACATAAGGTATCTTCAGCAGTAGGGTCTTACCACTAACCTTTGGTGGGTCATCAAGTACTCTGACAGAAATCTGTCTGTCTTTTAGGAAACCTTGTAGGTCTCTCTGATCAAAAGCTCACTGTGGATGATAGCCCCATGCTGGATCTTGGAGTTACAGGTCAGTGCCCACTAAGAAAATGAGGAAAAAGATAACTAATATACAAGAGTTAGAGATAAGAGAGAGAGAGAGACAGGGAGAGGGGAAGTGAAGGAGGGAAGATGTAGGAGATTAAGGTTAGTCTTAATCTTACCCTCTCCAGTGTTGTGGTTCAGGTGTTCCCTGTAAGGGCCTGGTGAAGGATCAGCCATTTGGTCTGTCTTTTAGTAAGTAGAAGATTATGGTACCATTGCTGTTTGGGTCTAGATTTGTGTTTCCCACCCCTTTGATGCCCTCCCCTCCCTCCCCTTCCATCCTAGTGTCTAATCTAGGAGATGCTTGCTGGGTATGTAAGGTATCTTCGGTAGATTCAGGTTAGGTGCTGTAGATGAGTGAGACTATGTGGCGATTTTTTTTTTCTGTGATTGGGTAAGTTCACTGAGAATGATCTGTTCCAGGTTCAACCATTTTTCCTCAAATTTCATTGTGTCATTTTTTCTTACTGCTGTATAGAATTCCATTGTGTACATATACCACATCTTAGTTATCCATTCTTCTAGTGATGGACATCTGGGTTGATTCCAGCTCTTAGCTATTATAAATTGAGCCGCTATAAACATGGTTGAGCAAATCTCTTTAGTCTGTGGTTTGAAGGTTTTAGGGTAGATGCCCAGTAAGGGAATAACTGGTTCTGTTGGTATCTCTATACTCAGCTTTTTCAGAAGTCTCCATATTGCTTTCCAGAGTGGTTGTACCATCCTACATTCCCACCAACAGTGGATGAGTGTTCCTACTTCTCCACATCCTCTCCAGCATTTCATCATTTTCCATCTTTGTTTTCCTGCTTTCTACAGAAAACTTCCAGAATATCTATTTACCAGCCACAGTCAGAGCCCAGCAGCTCTCTGTTCCTGTGGTGAGCAATGCATCTTCCTTAACAGGAAGTGTGTGTGCATTCTCCAGAGCCTCTGCTCCAGCCATCAGCTCAGCATGGCTCCTACCACCAGGCTCTGGGCCTCTTTCCAGCCACTCTCGGGTAGTGCCTATCTTTACCAACATCCTGGCACAAACACCTTGGCTGGGGTCCGGGGCCTGAGCCTCCTCTCCGTGTCAGCTGCCCCCTCTGCAGGTGCTTTTGAGTGGCAGTCCTCAAGGAGCGCCGTGGGCACAACATCTTCACTTGGGCATGCCATGGTGACAATCCTCGATCAGGGCACCTCAGGTCCTTCAATGTCTATGGCAGTCCAGTACGGTGAGACTTCCCGTGCCAATACCGCTGTCCCCGTGTACCCAACACTGCATGGCAGACATGTTCAACAGACAAATTCTCACATTCAACATCATCCACATAGCCTGTCTCTTCCTTACCAGGGAAGCAGTCAGGTCTATTACTATGATCCAAATGCACCGGGGCTTTGGCTGTCTGGGGAAGTTGGACCCTGTCTGAAATCCTAGGTCTCTGGGAGCCATGGAGGGGGTGGGGCCTGTGCCCCACAACCAGAAACTATGATGCTGCTCAGGGAGATTCCCCCCATCAGTGTCCCTTCAGCGGTTCCCATCTCTGCAGTCTACTGTTCTGCGCCTGCTCAGTGCACCTCAAGAACGAGCCGTCAAGGTGAGTACAAAGAGACAGGAGGAAAAGCATGAGTGTCCAAAACAACAGTGAAGCACCCGAGAGACGGCTGAGTGGTTAATCTGCTTACCTGCGAAGCCTAAGGACCCAGATTTCATTCTGCAGGACACACATGAGCCAGATTCACAAGGTGGTGCATACATCTGGAGACCTTGGTGCATCCATTCTCTCTATCTGACTCTTCCTCTCTTTCAAAACATAATAAAAACACAAATCCAAAGAACTGTCAAAGCTCTGGTGAGTCCACACATGGTAGACTAGGAATCTTGACATTTCTCATTCCTGCTTGCCCTCCGCACACACCACTGCAGTCTTCTACTAAGCGTGGGGATGCAGGAGGCTGTAAAGGCCATCCATGTAGCCTTAAAGACACCTGCACAAGCACACTGCAGCCACGCCTCTCTCTCATCAGAGGAAATCAGTCCCCCTCCATGCCCATACGTAATCCCTTCCCATTCTTATCTACCTTATTACTCTGAACAGGTCATTTCAAAACTACTTGTGCAGTGATAATGTACTTTCCTTAAATCCCAACAGAAGTGAAGGCCTGATATTCAGGTATATGTTCCAAACAACAAGACTCAGACTGTCCATGCTCAAGAATTTCATAGGGAAGTACTCTGCTGTCTCTCTCTAGGGTGACCTGTGCTTTCACTCTTAGTGGAGTAAGTCGTGTTCCCTGAATGACAATGTTACTCATCACAAAACTTTTTCTTTCTTGAAGTTGTATGGAAGACAACAAAGGCCAAGAGCATAGAGGTGGATGTTCTACTTCTGACCCACGCTCGAAGGCCAAAACATTCCAGATTTGATCGAATTCTCTCACTGACAATACTACCATGAAACACAAGGAAACGCTACAAAGCCAGGATTCACATGATCTATCCCGAGCAACAGCAAGCAAACATGCCAAGTCAGGGTCCCATCCATGGTGCTGTAGAGGAGCCAAGGCAATGGCTGGGTCTGTGGGCAGGTTCCTGACTGGAGGGTTGGGTGGGTGGAAGCGGATCATCTCGCCTCTCAGGACTGACTTCCCTCTTTTGATTTCTTTACAGCGATGGCAAATTCTCAGGACATGGATGCTAACCTTAGATTGGAAACATCCCAGGGATTTCCAACTGAAAGCCAGACATTCTGCCTGCCACAAACGGCACAACTTGCCAAATCCTGCACATTAGAGAGTAAGCCATCATCTGAGTGTTGGGACATTTCCGAATCTCCAGTTCAAAGCCCTTCTCGCTTCCTGGCCTTGCCTCCAGCTCCACGTGCTAAAAAAGGAGACAATGCGAGTTTGGATGCTATTCAAACCCAGATCACACAACCTCTGGATGCCTACCAGACTTCAAAAGATGAGCAAGAAGATCCTCTACTCCACCCTTTACAAATGCCCCATACCTTTGGCATCAGTTCCCCCACTGAACCAGTGAGCCAATGGAACTCTCCTGGTTCCCATAATGCCAACTTGGGAGGGAGCAGTCAACGTCTCAAGGACCACTGGGCACTGGAAGGAAGATTAGAATCTAGCACAGGTCTGGAGACCTGAGAATTGCCATGGGTTCTACAATTCTGGCATGGATACTGAGATTAAAACATTTAATCAGCTTTATTGTACCAGCGATAGAACTTGCTGCTTTCAACAATCTTACTTGCACATTTCATATATTTAATTGGGAAGGATAAAGAAAGAGAGAGAGACAGGTGTGGGTGGGTACAGACTGAGAGAATGCCGTACCAAGTTTCTAGCTGCTGCCTAGAAACCCCAGATGCACTGGCCACTTTGAATATCTGGTTTACTGTGGACAATACGGAAGGAGATCCAGGCTCTTAGGCTTCACATGCAAGCACCTTATGCAGTGAGCCATCTTGCGGCCTATTTATAGTGTTTTTACATGTCATCTTTTCTCTGGCACCAGGCCCTGTCCAAGTCCACCACTGATAGACCCACTAGGAACATACCATGTGAGCCAAATATCAAATACATCTTAAAGTCCATCACTCTACGATGTAGGAACTCTGGTACTAGAGTATCCATTAAGATATTAGTACTGGATGAGACAGTATAGAAAAAAGCAGAGACGAATAATTAGTTTTGGTTGACAGGGAAAAGAAGAGGCAGGAAAGGCAATGGAAAAATAAGCAGATCAGGTCATATGTAATGAGGGAGTTTTGGCTAAGGACAGAAAGAAAACAGTGAGGTAAAGACACTCTACTGGCACCCTAAAACAATCCCAGATCTCCTGAGGCTCACCCATGAAGAAACCACAATATAGGTGATGATATATTTTCGTGAAAATCCAGAGACACCGAGCTTTCAGAATTCAGTATATGTACCACATTTGGGAAAGTTGAACAACAGAAAAACAAACAAACAACCAACCAAACAAACAAAAAATACAAGAAACAGAAGAATAGAGGAGAGGGAGAGAACTATGCTAATATTCCCAGTAATTCATAAAGAGATGTGAGCAAATGTCTATTCATCCCAGATAAAGCACCAAAACAAAGGTTCCACCAAACCCCAACTTGTTGGGACTAGTGGTTCTATTGGGCATCCTTACACTGTGACAAGTCACTTAGACAATGACAGGTCACAGACACAATTACAGCCCATGTACACAAAGGCAAGTCACACAGTAACAGGCCACTCTAACAGTCAAAGCCAATTAACCCATACACAGGACACTTTTACAGTCACAGGACACTTACACATTCTCAGGTCACCTACACAGTCAGAAATCGCTTACAGAGTGAAAACTCATTTACACAGTGTTATTTCACTTACACAATCACAGGATGCTGTCACAGTGAAACATCATTTACACAGTGGTATTTCACTTACATACTCACAGGACAGCGACACAGTCACATGTCACTTACACGCTGACATGTCACTTACACAGTCTCAGGGCACTTACCCAGTTGCAGGTCACGTTCACTTACGACTCCCATACACACTGACAGGACCATTACACGATCACAGGTCACTTACACCAAGGCAAGTCCCACAGCAACTGGTAATTTTCACAGCCAAAGTTCACATACCTATGCGCAGGTCACATGTACTGTCTTGGGTCACTTACATAAAAACAGACCGCATACACAGTCATAGGACACTTATACAATCTCAGGTCACGTACACAGTCCCAGGTCATCACCACAGTGAAACATCATTTACTCAGTGGTAGCACCTTTACACAGTCATGGCTCACTGTCACAGTCAAACATCGTTTACACAGTGGTAGTTCATGTACACAGTCACAGGACACCAATATAGTCACATGTCACTTACAGAATGAGAGGTCATTTACACAGTCACAGGTCACTGACCCAGTTGCAGCAGGTCACTTTCAATGGCAGGTCAAATACACAGTGACAGGACCATTACACAATCAGAGTTTACGTACACAGTTGCAGGTCACTTGCACATTCACAATCACGTCCGGTGACAGATCACATACCCGGTCACAGGTCAATTAAAAAGTCCAAAGTCACTTACACACAGTCACATGTCAAACAGTAAAATGTAAGCTCAACTGAGTGGAATTGAGCAGTTACAACCGACGCTCAATGACTACTGCTAACTACTACTGATCAGCAGGAAGTCCCTCGCCTCCTGCCTCTGACACACATCCCAAGCAGGCCATGCTGGTACATGTCCATAAACCCAGCTCACAGAAGGGAGAGTCAGGAGAATTAAGAGTTCCATCCCAGCAAGCAGTTCTGAGTGATACCCTGTCTCCAAAAACCACAAGACTGCCTGGAGAGATGACCTGGTAGGCAAGGTTCTTCCATGTGAATCCAAAGTTCTTCTTTCCTACATGGGGAGACATAAACAGCAACGCGTGGCCTATCCAGCTTGTGTACCATTAGTACTGCGTGCGGCTACCTGTTTGACTCATTGCTCACAGGAACCCACACATGCTCATGGAGATGACTTCACTGCAACTGCAGCACGCGCTCACGCAACGTCTTCTTCTCTAAGGGAAACTCTCCCACGTGGCCTTCTGTCTCCACTCCATTTACCTGGACTCACAGCCCAGCATGGCAGAGAATGCTCAAGACCAAATGTTCCATCGAAGCTGCTTCAAGGGGAAGGAAGCTTCACGAAGTACCAAACAGATATCACTCTGAGAATGCAGACAACACAGGGGTGTAGTGGCTCACACCTGTGGTCTCATCACTTAGGAGGCTGAGGCAGGAAGATTGCCCATCAGGTCAAGGACAGCTTGGACCACAAGAGAGTTCGAGGCCACCATGCATTACGGAGTTAGATCCTGTTTCAAAAGGTCAAAAGAAGAAGAGGAGTCATGGGGAGAACATGCAGAAGAGGAGCAGGATGAGCAGGAGAAGGAGGAGGACAGATCCTAAAGACATAGCCAAGAGGAGGCAGAAGTCAATCGCAAAGTGTGA
>CM070778.1:20410679-20465612 GCA_036346955.1 Dipus sagitta
AAAAAGAATCTGGTAGGAAGGGCTTTTTCCTCTAGCTATAATCTGATGCCAGTGGAGAATGTCTTTTCTTAGTGGGCCTGTCAAAGTTAATTGAGCAGGGCTAGGCAGTGATAGCCATGTCTATGGAAATGTCAATGGAGCTACTCACACTGTCTGGTAATAGGAGGGGGAGGGTCACTGACCTGAAGAAGCCAGGAAGTGAAAGGTTAAGTAAGTAGAGGCTCTCATGCCACTTTCATATAGTGTGTGATGGGGTGGACCTTGCAGTAATGCAGCTGTTTTGGGGTCACCCACACTCCTGTAAATAACACTCCACCTGTGCTCTATAAGTTAACCCAGTAAACTCATTGGTTCACCTAGTTGCACTAGTTGGTAGAATTGTGAGCAGTGACAGTACTAAGATTGGCTTCACATTGTGACTCTCAGGCTCTTTAGTAGTTCCATTCATATTCTAGGGGCCTCAACTTGGTTAAAACCCAGGATTAGTGGCTTACTCCAGGTGATTGTGGGAGAGTAACTAAAAGGTAAACATAAGACTGAGAATTCATATTCATTCATTCAATTCATATTTAGTGTTACCATGTGTGTGCCTATTGTAAATGTGTGTCTTCACCATCTGAGTATGGCATGAAAATGAGGAAGTTATTTATATCCGATGAGTGCTTTTGCACCAATAACTTTGTGGTATCTCCAGATTCTTCTCTTACAAACTTAAAGAAGTGAAATTCACAGATCATAGGGTAAGGTTTAGAGAGATTTTATTAGATTCAGAGGAGGCAAGTGGAGAAAGTATAGAGAGCTCCTGCCATACGGAAGGTGTTAGGGGGTAAAGCCTGCCCTATGACCCAAATTGGGGTCACTTATGGATTCGGAATGGAGGCTGAGCTAACCTGCCATGATGCTAAGTTTTGGGGCTGAGTAGCCATAATTCCACTATCAGATTTAAATCTTCCAGGAACCTCAGTTCTAGGAAAGGGGTGTAGAGAAGGGCACAGGTTGTTTATAGAAAAACAGTCTAGAGCACTCCTTTAGGCAAGAGATAAGAGGAAGACTTCTCTAGGGGCTGGAGAGATGACTTAGTGGTTAAGGACTTGCTTGTAAAGCCCAAAGACCCCAGTTCAAGGCTCGATTCCCCAGTACTCACGTTAGGCAGATAGATGGACAAGGTGGTGCATGCATCTGGAGTTTGTTTGTATTGAGTGGAGGAACCGGTACGCACTCTCACTTTTGCTTTCTCTCTCCCCGTCTCTCCCTCTCTCTGCCTCTTTCTCTCTCTGTGTGTCATTCTCAAATAAATAAATAAAAAGAATAAATACAAATTTTATAAAAAAGCATAAGACGTCTCTGATTGTACCAACAAGGGCAGTGCTAGGTCAGGCTTGAAGACATTCCTGCTTTTTTGCTTTTGGGGGCACATTCATATTAAACTGCCTGAGTAGTCTTAAAATGTTTTTTTTTTCTTTTGACAGAAAACATCACTGAGATGAATTTTCCTAATTTTCCAACCAGTGTTAGATGGGGCAGGGGTACATTTTAATATTATTTTCCCTCCATGTCTTGCCTCATCCCTTAGTTATTCTTTTTATTGCTTTTGTTACTGTTTTTCGAGTTAGGGTCTTATCTACACCAGGCTGACTTGGCCTTCATTCTGTAGACCCAGACTTGCGTCAAACTCAAAGTAATACTCTTCCCTGTGCCCCCCCGCCCCTTGTTGCTGGGATGAAAACATGTACTAGCACATCCTGGCCCACTTAGCTATTCTTGATGGGAATTAGCTTCCCATAGCAGGAAGAGTTAATATTAGAGAACTACACTGAGGAACTCCATGTTGCTGTCTGCTTGGGATGGAAGCCATGTGTTTGCAGCACCTCCCTTCTGGCTGTGCAGAGCATCAGAGCTTTACCTGAGGGACTTGATCCTATAAGCCTTGATATCTTTCCAGACACTTTCTAACGCCACTGGCTTTCCTGGTGTTATCTGCATTTTCTCCTGTTGTGAGTTAAGATGAACTTGAGGGATTTTCTTTTGTTTTGTTTTACATCTCTTATGATACCTCAAGTTTCAAAGCATAGCTAGTAGGGCTGGAGGGTGGCTTAGTGCTTAAGGCGCTTGCCTGTGAAAACTAAGGGCCCATGTTCGACTCTCCAGAACCGACATAAGTCAGATGCACAAGAGCATGCATGTGCACAATGTAGCACACATATCTGGAGTTTTTTTTTTTTTTTACAGTGGCTAGGGACCCTTGGGGGCCAATTCTGTCTGTTTCTTTCTCTCTCTCTATCTCTCATAAAAAATGAGCAACAACTAAAAGAAGCCTGTAAATATAATACAGGCTATTTTGGCTATTATGCTAAAGGCTATTAAGGGTATTATGCTAAAAGACACCGAATGATAATTTATTGCCTCATTTAGTTTCTTTTGAAGTAGGGTCTCACTGTAGTCCTGGCTGACTTGGATCTCACTTTATAGTCACATGCTGATCTTGAACTCATGTCAATCCTCCTACCTCTGCCACCACACCTGGATATCCCTCTTTCTTAGTTTCTACTAGGGCATAGGAGTTTTCTTTCTTTATTTTTATTTTTTAACCCCTACTAAAACCTGCATGGGTGTATTTGTATGTAACTGCACTTTATATTGAAACACTAGGTAGCAGTCATCTATGTAACATATACAGCATACTGGTGAAATATCTTAATTGCTTATATAAATCCTTCTGCTGGCCACTTTCAGGGTTGCTAAATATTTGCTATGAGTCTGTTGCAGTGGGAAACCCTGTTTTGAAATTTGAGCCCCTCCTGCCTTTGCTATATCATATCCTGGCCATTTAATATTGTTCCAATTGTCAGTAACTGCTTTTGGCTGGTGCCTCCAATTGTTCAGACATAAAATTAAACATATATCTTTTGAGGTAGGGTTAGCCCAGGTTGACCTGGAACTTAGTATGGGGTCTCAAAGTAGCCTTCAACTCATGGCAATCCTTCTATCTCTGTCTCCTCAGTGCTGGTATTAAAGGCATGTGCCACCACACCTGGCAATATATTCATATTCTTTCTTTCTTTCTCTTTCTTCTTTCTTTCTTTCTTTCTTTCTTTCTTTCTTTCTTCCTGCCTTCTCTCTCTCTTCTTCTCCTCTTCTTCTCCTCCACCTCCTTCATCTTCTTTTTTCACCAGCACTGCAAGTGACGATTAAAGAATTAAAACTTGATAAATGTCAGGTATGGTGGCACAGGCCTTTATCCTATTACTCTGGGGGTGGGTAGAGTAGGAGGATCAAAGAAGTTCAAGACTAGCCTGAGACCATATAATGAATTCCAGGTTAGCCTGGGCTAAAAAAAAAAAGAAAAGAAAAAGAAAGGAAAAGAAAGAAATGGTTATCAGTTGCAGTGTGTCCCACCGAAAATACTGGATCTAACATCTAAACTTTTCCTCTCAGAGCATCATTTTCATCTGCTAATTGGTGAGATCATTCTGTAACATAACATACTACTATTTTTAGTGGTAAAGCCAGATCTGGTAAAGCCAGATGCACAAAGTGACCCATGCATCTGGAGTTCCATTGCAGTAGCAAGAGGCTCTGGTGTACCCACACACATTCTCTCTCAAACAAATAAGTAAATAAATAAGTTAATTAATTAATTAAAAGATAATGATGGGGTGGATAATGAAGACATGGTACATTTATACAGTGGAATTTCTAATCAGCAGCAAAGGAAGATGAAATTATGACCTTTGCAGGGAAATGGATGGATCTGTAAAGTATTACACTTAGTGAGTTAACTCAGACCCAGAGAGCAAAGTGCTGTATATTCTCTCTCATATGTGGATCCTAGCTACAAATGTTTGGACTTGTATGTGAGTTGGAATAAAACTCAGTAGCAGAGGCCATAAAGCTAGAAAGGGAAGGGAGGAGAGGGGAGGACTCAAGGTGATGGTATTGTACATATGTAAGTAGAAGAATTACTGGGGATTGAAAGTCCTAAGTAAGGTTAGGGGAAGAGATTGTAAAGGAAGGGTGAGGGGAGGGTTAATCAAAATATAAGAGGATATGAATAAGCCATATGGAAACCTACTTCATTGGACAATGGTATACCCAGAAGCCATAGATTATATCTAGAAAAATTTCAGGCCAGTGATGGGATACCTTCCAGTGAGTTGTTGGCCAGGGAGGTCCCTGATGCCCCCAGGACATTACAGGCCATTACCAAGGTGCTTGGTTTCCTACCAGGAATAGATGGTAAGACCCTATTGCTAAACACTCCACATGCTTGGGCTACAAGGTCACTGAGCAATCTTGCTGGAGCTGAGCTGAAAACCTCCCTGTAGACCAGCTGACAGAAAGCTGGAAAAAAGCTATGCTGCATGCAGCTCTATGGGAGAGAGAGAGAAGTCATCAGGGGAGATAACCGACAGTGGGTATTGCTGCTGAAGACGCAGGCCACTGAGAAATCCGGCTTGAGCTGAGATGAAAACTTCATCCATGCAGACCCTTTATCCAGGCCCTGGAAATTCTCAACATACTTGGGCCTCATCTACTCCAACTCTCCTGATGCACGGTGTGAGCTGCTGCCCTCTCAACATGATGAATGGAGAGCCACTGTCCTCCCAATGTAGAGGTGCCCAGTGCCTTTCCAGCTCCTCTTCACACTCCCCAAACGTGATCCACTCACCATGGTGGCTACAGGTTAGAAGGGACAGAAACAGTTCCCTTGTGCTTAATAAGTGCTGAGGAGTGCAGCACAGGTGGATGGGTGTGGCAGACATAAGGCTCCGCCCCTGCCAGGGTGGCCAATCAACTGGGTTCAGCAGTGGTGGGGCTGGACTTCCTGGATGTGCCTCACACAGGTGTTTCCAACTGCTGCCAGCAGATCCAGACAGGAGACCAGCACCGGTGCCACAGCATGAGGGTGGGTCCAAAAGTTTCACACAGGTCTTACAGACTGCAGAAAGGGGCTGCAGGGCCTGGCCATGGCGAACTGGCTCCAGACACATGTATGTGGGACCAGACCCCTTACACAGCAGGTTTGCCTTCCTGTAGACAAGTATTGGAAATGCAGACTGCTGGTCAGCATCGCTCACCGGGTCTTCAAGCCACCCCAGCTGGTCGGTGAGTTTTACCTTCTCTCTTTAGAGTTAATTCTGTAACTTGAGAATGTGGAGGTTCTTTAGAAAAGGAAATGATGCTTTTGCTTTACTATAATGTCTTACTCCGAATACTGAAGGCATAAAATACAGGAAACAATATTTCAGTTGGTTAGAAAATAGTACCTATGCAGGGCTGGAGAGAAGGCTTAGCGGTTAAGTGCTTGCCTGTGAAGCCTAAGGACCCCGGTTAGAGGCTCGACTCCCCAGGACCCACGTTAGCCAGATGCACAAGGGGGCTCATGCGTCTGGAGTTCGTTTGCAGTGGCTGGAGGCCCTGGTGTGCCTATTCTCTCTCCCTCTCTCTATCTGCCTCATTCTCTCTGTCTGTTGCTCTCAAAAAATAAATAAAAATAACAAAAAAAATTAAAAAAAAGAAAATAGTACCTATGCATTGAATAGTAAGGCTGCTAAAGGGCAGAGAAGGCCCCATCTTTACATGTAAGGCACCAAGTGTAAGGAAAAACCCTAGGGACTTTTTAAACAAGATTTAAAAATGTCAAATGGTGCTGAATGGTGGAAGTGAATGAAACTTGAGGATGGAGGAAATTGTCTCCCACTCATGGATATTATGAAACAGGATTTTTTGGGCTACTTAAGAATTTTCTAATAGGTCTGCTTGGATTCTGATATTGTCACCATGCCCAGGTTAGGGTTAATAGCTTAATTTACCCCTTCCCAGATCTATTCCAGAACTATAAACTAAATTGCTCAGTCTTAGAAACCTATCCAGTGACTAAGGTCAAAATGTGACTTTAAAGCTGTATCAGGCAAAACCTTTGCCATTACTTAAATATTGAAAGTGTCACCAGCAGTGGGAACACATCTCAGTGTTCCGAGCTTTGTTATCTAGAGGCCTTCCAGCCAGGTGCAGCCGGGGTACTTAACACAGCTGAAAAGAATTTCAGGCTGAGCCGGAAGTACAGTTATTGAGTCTGAGTAGAAGAAAGGACAGACGGTTGAGGAGAGTCAGGTGTGGGCCTCAGGACAGAAGTGCACCCAAATTCTTCAGGAACAGTTTCATCAGTGACTGGGACTTTTGGAGTTACATTGTTTCAGGGAGGTGAGCTACTCATTTCCTTATAACAAGATTGTATAATGAAACCATCGGGTTATTTATAAGGATACTGGACAGACTTACATATAAGGAAACATAACTGAAGCAAAGGTGGTTAACATTTAATTTTTTTTTTTTGAGGTAGGGTTTCACTCTAGCTCAGGTGAACCTGGAATTCACCGTGTAGTCTCAGGGTTTCCTTGAACTCCTGGTTATCCTCCTACCTTTGCCTCCCGAGTGCTAGGATTAAAGGCATGCACCACCATGTCTGGCTCTAAAATTTTTTAACTATTTTATTTTTCTGTATTTATTTGAGAGAGGAAGAAAATGAGGAAATAGGCAATGAGTGTGCCAGGGATTCCAGCCACTGCAAACAAATCCCGGATGCAAGTGTCACCATGTACATCTGGCTTTATGTGGGTACTGGGGAAATGAATCTGAGTCCTTAGGCTTCACAGGCAAGTGCTTTAACTGCTAAGCCCTCTCTTGAGCCCAATATTTTTTTAAAATTAAAGTGAGTTTGCTATATGTAGATCTCAAAGATGTTGAAAAATGCTGTAGGGTCAGGAATGGTGGTGCATGTCTTTAATCCAAGGACTTGGGAGGCAGAGGTAGGGGGATCATTGTGAGTTAAATGCCAACCTGAGACTGCATAGTGAATACTGAGTTCCAGGTCAGCCTGGCCTAGAGCTAGACTCTACCTAGAGAAAAAAGAATCTGGTAGGAAGGGGTTTTTCCTCCAGATATAATCTGATGCCAGTGGAGAATGTCTTTTCTTAGTGGGCCTGTCAAAGTTAATTGAGCAGAGCTAGGCAGTGATAGGCAGGTCTATGGAAATGTTAATGGAGCTATTGACACTGTCTGGTAAAAGGAGGGGGAGGGTCACTGGCCTGGGAGAAGGTTACTCCAGGTGATTGTGGGAGAGTAACTAAAAGGTAAACATAAGACTGAGAATTCATATTCATTCATTCAATTCATATTTAGTGTTACCATGTGTGTGCCTATTGTAAATGTGTGTCTTCACCATCTGAGTATGGCATGAAAATGAGGAAGTAATTTATATCTGATGAGTGCTTTTGCACCAATAACTTTGTGGTATCTCCAGATTCTTGTCTTACAAACTTAAAGAAGTGAAATTCACAGATCATAGGGTAAGGTTTAGAGAGATTTTATTAGATTCAGAGGAGGCAAGTGGAGAAAGTATAGAGAGCTCCTGCCATACGGAAGGTTGTTAGGGGGTAAAGCCTGCCCTATGACCCAAATTGGGGTCACTTATGGATTCGGAATGGAGGCTGAGCTAACCTGCCATGATGCTAAGTTTTGGGGCTGAGTAGCCATAATGCCACTATCAGATTTAAATCTTCCAGGAACCTCAGTTCTAGGAAAGGGGTGTAGGGAAGGGCACAGGTTGTTTATAGAAAAACAGATCTAGAGCACTTTTTTAGGCAAGAGATAAGAGGAAGACTTCTCTAGGGGCTGGAGAGATGGCTTAGTGGTTAAGCAGTTGCTGGTGAAGCCTAAGGACCCCAGTTCAAGGCTCGATTCCCCAGTACTCACGTTAGGCAGATGGATGGACAAGGTGGTGCATGCATCTGGAGTTTGTTTGTATTGAGTGGAGGACCCGGTACGCACTCTCAGTTTTGCTTTCTCTCTCTCCCTCTCTCTGCCTCTTTTTCTCTCTGTGTGTCACTCTCAAATAAATAAATGAAAAGAATAAATACAAATTTTTAAAAAAGCATAAGACTTTTCTGAATGTACCAACATGGGGAGTGCTAGGTCAGGCTTGAGGACATTCCTGCTTTTTTGCTTTTGGGGGCACATTCATATTAAACTGCCTCAGTAGTCTTGAAATGTTTTTTTTTTCTTTTGACACAAAACATCACTGAGATGAATTTTCCTAATTTTCCAACCAGTGTTAGATGGGGCAGGGGTACATTTTAATATTATTTTCCCTCCATGTCTTGCCTCATCCCTTAGTTATTCTTTTTGTTGCTTTTGTTACTGTTTTTCGAGTTAGGGTCTTATCTACACGAGGCTGACGTGGCCGTCATTCTGTAGACCCAGACTGGCCTCAAACTCAAAGTAATACTCTTCCCTGTGCCCCCCCTGCCCCTTGTTGCTGGGATGAAAACATGTACCAGCACATCCTGGCCCCCTTAGGTATTCTGGATGTGAATTAGCTTTCCATAGCAGGAAGAGTTAACATTAGAGAACTACACTGAGGAACTCCATGTTGCTGTCTGCTTGGGATGGAAGCCATGTGTTTGCAGCACCTCCCTTCTGGCTGTGCAGAGCATCAGAGATTTCCCTGAGGGACTTGATCCTGTAAGCCTTGATATCTTTCCAGACACTTTCTAAAACCACTGGCTTTCCTGGTGTTATCTGCATTTTCTCCTGTTGTGAGTGAAGATGAACTTGAGGGATTTTGTTTTGTTTTGTTTTACATCTCTTAGGATACCTCAGGTTTCAAAGCATAGCTAGTAGGGCTTGAGGATGGCTCAGTGCTTAAGGCCCTTGCCTGTGAAACCTAAGGGCCCATGTTTGACTCTCCAGAACTGACATAAGTCAGATGCACAAGGTCATACATGTGCACAAGGTACCACACATGTCTGGAGTTTTTTTTACAGTGGCTGGAGACCCTTGGGGGCCAATTCTGTCTGTCTGTTTCTTGCTCTCTCTCTCTCTCTCTCTCTCTCTTAAAAAAAAGAGCAACAACTAAAAGAAGTCTGTAAATTTAATACAGGCTATTTTGGCTACTATGCTAAACACTATTAAGGGTATTATGCTAAAAGACACTGAATGGTAATTTATTCCCTCATTTAGTTTCTTTCGAGGTAGGTTCTCACTGTAGTCCTGGCTGACTTGGATCTCACTTTATAGTCACATGCTGATCTTGAACGCATGTCAATCCTCCTACCTCTGCCACCACACCTGGATATCCCTCTTTTGAAGTTTCTAATAGGGCATAGGAGTTTTCTTTCTTTATTTTTATTTTTTACCCCTACTAAAACCTATATGGTATGTTTGTATGTAACTGCACTTTATATTGAAAAAAAAGTAGCAGTCATCTATGTAATATATACAGCATACTGGTGAAATATCTTAATTGCTTATATAAGTCCTTCTGCTGGCTACTTTCAGTGTTGCTAAATGTTTGCTATGTGTCTGTTGCAGTGGGAAATCCTGTTTTGAAATGTGAGCCACTCACGTCTTTGCTGTATCATATCCTGGCCATTTAATAATGTTCCAATTGTTAGTAACTGCTTTTGGCAGGTGCCTGTGATCATTCAGACATAAAATTAAACATATAGCTTTTGAGGTAGGGTTAGCCCAGGTTGACCTGGAATTTACTATGTAGTCTCAAAGTAGCCTTGAACTCATGGCAATCCTTCTATCTGTGCCTCCTGAGTGCTGGTATTAAAGGCATGCGCCACCACACCTGGCAATATATTCATATTCTTTCTTTCTTTCTTTCTTTCTCTTTCTTTCTTTCTGTCTGTCTGTCTTCTTCTTCTCCTCCTCCTCCTCCTTTTTTGGCCAGCACTACAAGTGAGGATAAAAGAATTAAAACTTGATAAATGTCAGGCATGGTGGCACACGCCTTTAATCGTAGCACTCTGGAGGTAGAGGTAGGAGGATTGTTCTGAATTTGAGGCCAGCCTGGGACTACAGAGTGAGTTCCAGGTCAGCCTTGAGTGAGATCCTATGTCGAAAATAAAAAAAAAAGAAAGAAAGGGGCTGTAGGGATGGCTTAGTGGTTAAGGTGCTTGCCTGCAAAAGCAAAGGACTCAGGTTGAATTCTCCCAGATCCGTGTAAGCCAGATGTACAAGGTGATGGTACATGCATCTGGAGTTCGTTTGCAGTGGCTGGAGGCCCTGGAGTGTCCATTCTCTCTCTCTCTCTGCCTCTTTCTCTGTCTGTCTGTCTCGCTCAAATAAAGGAAAGTATACAAAAAAAATTTTAAAAACCTTAATAAGTATCAACTGCTTTTAAATATTTACTCTTTATTCTTATTTTTGCAAATTTTATACATAATAGGTTTGTTTAAAATTTGTAGTGTTATGCACTGAGCCGAGAGCCTTATATTTCCTGAGCAAGTGCTTCACTACCACATTACACACCCAACTGGAAAAAACTGGGTTACATGGCAGATAGGACCATGTAAATGATGACTTAGTTACTAGTGGTATTTATTTATTCTGTTATTACTTGAGGCGGGATTTTGCTATGTGGCCTAGGCTGGCTTTGAACATACAACTATGTCTGGCTAGTGGTATGAATTTAGACCATTAGTTGACTCTCTTTATCTATTTAACTAAATGTTTATTTAGGATAGCTTATAGATGTGTTTATTATTATTGTTGTTGTTGTTTTTGTTTTTCGAAGTAGGGTCTCACTCTAGCCCAGGCTGACATGGAATTCACTATGTACTCTTAGGGTGGCCTCAAACTCATGGAAATCCTCTTATCTCTGCCTCCCAAGTGCTGGGATTAAAGGTGTATGCCACCACACCTGGCCTTTTATTCTGTTTTTTCAAGGTAGGGTTTCAAAGCTCTAGCCCAGGCTGACCTTGAATTTACTATGTAGTCTCAGCATAGCCTCAAACTCACAGTGATCCTCCTATGTCTGCCTCCCAAGTGTTGGGATTAAAGGTGTGTGCCACCATGCCTGACTGTAGATGTATTTATTGATCATGATGAAAGGTGTCAGCACAGTGGAAGCCCTTGGGAGTCCAGGGCCCTGGATTGGGGAGCTTGAACTCACAGCTGTGAGCATGCGCTGCTTCTCAGCCACCGTGTCTTCTAGTGTGTCTTCATTCATCTTGGCAAATCCTCACTTCTTTGAAATGTGAATTTTCTATCCTCTGGGGTACTTGAATCTGCCCCCGCTCTGGGCATCAGCCATATGTTTCTTGTTCCGCATCGTGCTGGATATGATGATCTGGTCAGTGTGAAATCCTCTCTGTATCTTGGAGCTTTGCAAATACATTCCACATATCTGTATGCAGTATAGATTGGTGACAGCATGATATCAAAGCCATGAACATTGCCTGTTCTGTCTGCAAGGTCCCTTAGGGGCAACCCATACAAGCAATAGTCGCATGCTTTACAGCCATCATACACCAGGCCCCATGAGTGATGGGACTTGGCTCTGACATTATTTCTGCCACCTCTTCCTCAGTGGACCCTGAACCTTGGAAGATATGGTAGAGATATGCTAAATACTCTTGCATTTACTCAGTGCTATGGTGCCTATTTGGTCATCCCAGTGGTCACCACCATCTGAAAAGGGAAGTTTCTCTAACCCAAAGTGAAAGTAGCATTAATATATGGGTATTAACACGAAGTAAAGTGCTTACAGGACAGTTTGTTGAGCATAGTATATGCATTTAGTCAGGCAGGAGCAGGCATTACACTCCTTGGACTCATAACCTCACCCACCATAGGCTTTTGATTAGGTTTTCAGTATCAGGCATGTAGAGCAGGCCTCTAGTCCAATTGTAGAGCAGTTGGTTTTGCCCATAACAAACATGCCCCTCATGCACCTGTGCAGTCATTTGGCCTGCCTGGCCAAACTTGACGCAGTGCCCAGTGTTTTCACTACTGATGACTTCTGTTTCCCATAGTGCTGCATGCGGTACAGCTTTTTCCAGCTTTCTGTCAGCTGTTCTATAGGGAGGAGGTGTTCAGCTCAGCTCCTGCTTGATTTCTCAGTGACCTTGCCGCCCTGGCATGTGGAGTCTTCAGAAATAGGGTCTTACCATTTATTTCCGATGGGAAACCAACAGCATTGTCAGTGGCCTATAATGTTTTGGGGGCCTCAAGGACCTCACTGTCCAACAACTCACTGGAAGGTATCCCACCCCTGGCATTGAAATTTTTCTAGTAACAGTCTATGGCTTCTGGGGGTGCTGTTATCCGAAAGAATAGGCTTCCATGTTGCTTATTCACAACATCTTGAATTTTGATTAACCCTCCCCCCACCCTTCCCATGACCTTACTTAGGCCATTGCACCCCCAGTAATCTGTTCATCTAATTTCATATATACAGTACCATTCCCCAAATCCTCCCCTCTCCTCCCTCTCTTATCGCCCTTTTCTACCTTACTGACCTCTGCTACTAATTTTTACTCCAACTCACATAAAAGTCCAAACATTTCTAGCTAGGATCCAAATATGAGAGGGATCATGCAGTGCTTGGCTTTCTGGGCCTGGGTTACCTCACTTAGTATAATCCTTTCCAGTTCCATCCATTTCCCTGCAAATTTCATAATTTCATTTTCCATTATACACTGACTATAATTACACTACATAAATATAACACATCTTCATTAACCAATCATTCCTTGAAGGACATCTATGCTGGTTTCATTTCCTAGCTTTTGTGAATAGAGCAGCAATAAACATGGTTGAGCAAGTATCTCTAAGGTAACAGGAGTCCTCAGGATACATGTCTAGGAGTAGTATATCTGGGTCATATGGTAATTCTACTTTTTAAAATATATTTTATTTACTTATTTGGAAGAGAAAGAAAGAGGGAGAAAGAGAATTGGTGCTCCAGTGCCTCTAGCCACTGCAAACGAACCCCAGATGCAGGCTCCCCCTTGTGCCTGTAGCTTACATGGGACCTGGGAAATCAAACTTGGGTCCTTTGACTTTGCAGGTAAACTCCTTAAATGCTAAGCCATCTCTCTAGCCCTGGTAAATCCATTTTTAGCTGTCTCAGAAACCTTCACACTGATTTCTACAATGGCTGTACCAGATAACATTCCCACCAACAGTGGAGAAAGACTTTTTTTCCACATCCTCACCAGCATTTAGTCTGACAGGAGTGATGTGTAATCTGAAAAAAGTTTTAATTTGCATTTCCCTGATGGTCATTTAATCCTTTATAATAGACACAAGCTAGCAAATGACAATGCATATAATATTGTAACTTGATTTATATATCTGAATATACTAATTTTTTTGAGGTAGGGTCTCACTTTAATCCAGGCTGACCTGGAATTCCCTGTGCAGTCTCAGGGTGGCCTCAAACTCCCTCTGCCTCCCTAGTACTGGGATTAAAGGCATGTGCCACCATGCCTGGCCCTAATCAGCTTTTTGAGGTAGGGTATTACTGTAGCCCAGGTGGACCTGGAATTTACTATACAGTCTAAGAGTGACCTCAAACTTGTGTTGATTCTCCTCCTGCCTCCCAGATGTGTGATTAAAGGTGTGTGCCAATATGCTTGGCTTAATTATTTTTAAGAATAATTTTCTTCATAATTTGCAAGAGGAGAGAGAGAGAGAGAGAAAACAGACAGACATAGAGACAGAGAATGGGTTTGCCGGTGCCTCCAGCCAGTGCAAAAGTACTCGAGACATATGCACCACCTTTTGCTTCTGCCTTTAAGTGGGTAGTGGATAGTCAAACCTGTGCCCTTTGGCTTTGGAGCCAAGTGCCTTAACCACTAAGCCATCTCTCCAGCCCCCAGTGTAGTTCGCATTTTTTCTGTTAATTCATTTTTATCACTTATAGATGCCACACGGTTTATTTATAACCAGCAAGCAAAGCTTACATTGTTTTCAAGAATGAGGATTTGTTAAGCCTTTGAGGGTTTTTTTTGTTTTGTTTTGTTTTGTTTTGTTTTCTGTTTTTCAAGGCAGGGCTCTCACTGTAGCCCAGGCTGACCTGGAATTCACTATGTAGTCTCAGGGTGGCCTCGAACTCACAGCAATCATCCTACCTCTGCCTCCCAAGTGCTGGGATTAAAGGCATGTGCCACCACGCCTGGCAACCTTTGAGGTTTTTAAGAGGCACATGTAACAAGATATCATGTCTCTTTTAAATGCCAGGATCCATGGAACTGTGAAGAATATGCTGGATGGTAATGAAGAAGTCTCTGCAGTGGACTAGATCCCAGCCACAAATTCATCTGAGCCTGTGCTTGTAAGTACACACCCATAAAGGTGTAAAGCTTAGGACTGAGTTTTAGATAGGGTTTACGTTAGCTAATACCAAGAGTTAGGGTTTTAGGGTTAGGGTTTAGGGTCAGGGGTGTAGGGTGTAGGGTCAATTATATCATTAGAGTCCTGTCATAGAAGTAAGTTATTTATTAAATTAAATAAAGGTACAAACATATAACAATCTTAGGTGTCAAGCTTCACTGAATCACAAAGCCAACCAATGGATGTTGAATAATGCTGCAAAGAAAAAATAAAACACCATTTGGGGCTGGGGAGATGGCTCTGTTGT
Organism: Dipus sagitta; assembly: GCA_036346955.1. Taxonomy (NCBI): domain Eukaryota; kingdom Metazoa; phylum Chordata; class Mammalia; order Rodentia; family Dipodidae; genus Dipus; species Dipus sagitta. The sequence continues at coordinate 20,425,117 of CM070778.1, forward strand.
TAAAGGCACTTGCTTTCAAATCCTGCTGCACAGGTTTGTTTTGCCAGTAACTATATAAAAACTAGACACACAAAGTAATGCATGCATCATTTACAGCAGCCAATGGCCCTGGCATGACCATTCTCTGCCTCCCTCTCTCTCTCTCCCCTATGTATCTCTCAAACACACACAAATAAATAAATAATCAATTACCATTTGGCCAATGCCATAATGACCATGCTAGAGAAAATCAAGGCGAATTCTGGAACTTAAAATCTGAGGAGTAACAGCGTAGTTCATAGTCTGATCTCAGCATCCTGTAAACACATACCAATGACACAGTGGTAAAGAACATCCTAGCGTGTAGCAAAATGGCAGACAGAGGGCCCCTTGATATGAGGCACTTAGAATACTCACTATCACTTTAATGATATTCATGAGAACAGTGATGATTTGAAACTTAATGGAAAGATGATATATAGGGCTGGAGATATGGCTTACTGATTAAGGCTCTTGCCTGCAAAACCAAAGGACCTAGGTTCAGTTCCCCAGGAACCACATAAGCCGGATGCACAAGGTGGCACATGTGTCTGGAGTTCATCTGCAGAGGCTCGATGCCCTAGCATGCCCATTCTCTCTCTATCTCTCTCTCTCTCCCTGCCTCTTTCCCTATCAAGTAAATAAATAAAAATAAAAATAAATGAGAAAAAGATGATATATAATAAGTTCAACTAGACATTATACAAAATAAATGGCCAGTAGAATTCAAAAATATGAAAAATGAAGAACAGTGACTAAGGAGATAAGACAACTGAATGCATTTTACGACTTTGTATTTTCCATACATGACATAATATAGAAAATCAGGAGGTCTACTTGAGGTTGTATATTAGAGGAGATCAGCAAACATGGCATACTCCACATCACCTACTTTCAAGATCAACATGCATTGAACATGGCTATATCCCCATTTACACTATTCTCTGAACTTGATGTTGTAACAAAGACATGAAAAGCCTAAAGTAATTAGTACCACCCTTCACAGAGTAAGTTAATCACCAAGGTAAAAGATGGTGTCATATAGCGATTAAGTTTTTAGACTGATCATTGTACTATGATTCCATACAGGTATTTCCTGTTTATAGGAAATATACACTACAATTTAGTTGGATGAAGGGTTAAGAAATATCTTATAGGGACATATACTGTATATGTGATTATATATATATATATATATATATATATATATATATATATATATAAAATATGAACACACATTTGATATATAGATTTAAGGTATTTCACTCTATATAGATATATTTTACATGCATATTTACCTCTAAGTAAGTAGCAAAATGGAAAGATTAGAAAAGTAAAAAGGAAAATTAAGCAGACAGTTTTTGTAAAAGCCATGGTCTAGCATAAATATTTGTGAAATCTGGAAAATGCATGTCTGAGAGTTCTTTGTATTTTTCTATATTTTCATAGTTTTCTAAAACATGAAACCTGTCAAAATATGCACATTGGAAAGAGAAGTGGAGAAAACTTAGCAGCCTTCTTTTGACCTGTAATATTTTTTATATTCCTTGGCTGTATTTTGTTTTCTCTTTTGTAAGTTTTCTTAGATTACCTTTTAAATCTTTCTGTAATGAGATATCAATAAAGGCCAGCTTATTTCTGTATAATTAAATATTTTTAAAATAATTCTCCTTCCTCATGCTTTGTAGGAAAGCTAATGGTACCCCTAACACTTCTCTGAGATCTAGGAGGTTGTGGAGGGTACAGTTACCTTTCTCATCCCTCAAAACACCAGGCCTCCAGTGTGTCTGGGACCTCATTTTACTTGCAGTGCTTTTCGTGGGACTCTCTTTTCTGCCAGCTCACATACTGAATTTAGCCTGTTTTTCAGATTATTCTGAGAAAAAAATCATATAATATATATGTAGGGGAAGATTACAGTTATATTCTACCCATCTTCCTTCTAAAAGGTGCAAGATTTCACTATACCTGTTTGGGATGATCTCAGTGCTCATATTTTTCCATTGGTGCCAGATTCTGACCATGTCATTTAATCTTGTTTCTTCTGTAACTTCAGCTCCTCCAAATTGAGTTTCTCCTATATTATTATAAAGAGCCATTAAACAAAATGTTCTCAACTCTATGCTGACATTTGGACCTCCATAAATTTATTAATATTTTTGCTAAAGAATGTTATCATGATTCTGAAGTCTCTGCTCAATGCCCACATTTGGATCTCCATAAACTCAACAATGTGTCTGCCAAACAAAAGAGATTGTGATTCTGAGGTCTCACCTTTCCAGACACAATTACTAGACTCTACTCTTTTTATTCCAAATAGTTGCATGTATTACATGTCTTGCATTATTTTTTTAAAAAACAATTTAGTATTCATTGATTGAGAAACTTTGTTCTGTATCTGATGGTATTGCTCAAGTCACACCTCAGAGCCCTGGAAATGGAAATACCAGAACTCAGATCATAAATATTCTCAGTGGAGTTTGAAGCCAGAAGCAGACTGCATTTGTTTATACTTTGGATCAATAGACCAAGTAATAATCCCTTTACTCCTTCCTGCCCTGATGGTATGAACCTTGCAATAATGCAGCTGTCTTGGCACACTCTTGTACATAACACCCCACTTGTGCTCTGTAAGTTAATCCAGTAAACTGGTTGGTTCACCTAGTTGGACTTTGGTTAAGCACTTTCCTGTGAATCCTAAGGACCCCGATTTGAGGCTCTATTCCCCACATGTAAGCCAGATGCACAAGGTGGCGCATGTAATCTGGAGTTCTTTTGCAGTGGCTGAAGGCCCTGGCGTGCCCATTCTTTCTCCTCTCTCCTTCTCTCTGTCTCTCTCTGTCTCTCTCTCTCTCTCTCTCTCTCTCTCTGTTTCTCTGTCTGTTGCTCCCAAATAATAAATAAATAAGAATAAACAAAAAAATATATAAGAAAGTATTCATGTGCCCCGTCTCAGGGGACAAGTCAAGGCAAAAGGTTTCCCTTTTCTGAACATTTGCATCTTCAGTCTTATCAGTTGGACCGGGTCTTGGGAATGGACAGATAGATCAGCAGTTAAGATGCTTGGCCAGCAAAGCCTAATAAGTGAGGTTTGATTCCCTAGTACCCATGTAAAGCCCAATGCACAAAGTGGTACATGCATCTGTAGTTTGCTTGCCTCCTTTCTTGCCTGCCTGCTTTCTTTCTTTCTTGTTTTGTTTCAAGGCAGAGTGTCACTTTAGCTCAAACTGACCTGGAACTTACTATGTACAGCTGTGGAGACTTTTGCTCTTTTATTGTACTTCCCTCCCTCCCCTTTGTGTGTGTAGCCAATTGAAATTCCCAGTGGAGATGTGGAACATGGTGGAATTTTTCTTATATTTTTGTTTCCTTTTCAGTGAAACTAGGAGGAAGCGTCACTATGTAATGGTAATGATTGGATACGGAATGTGGGCGGTTTGAGAATAAATAAGTGAAATAATCACTATCAAAAATGAGAGGGAATTAAGGAAATTTAGAATTTCCAGGTTCTTGTAGTTGAAAATATAAACCAAGAGCCTGGCTTGTTGGCTTCTTGTTAGGAGTCACTGAGATGCTATTAGATGACCTGAATGTATTTGTAAAACCATGGTATTAATATAACACATAAACTTGAAAAGAAAACAAACCATTTTGTAGTGAATTGCTAAGCACCTATTCCATGACTTGATATATCCAACCTTACTTCATATGGTCTAATCAAGTGCTCTACATAGAGTTATACCCCAAGAATCATCCACTTTTTATTTTTTTGTGGTAGAGTCTCACTCTGTAGCCCAGGCTTACATCCTACCTCTGCCTCCCAAGTGCTGGGACTAAAGGTGTGTGCCACCATGCCCTGCAACATCAGCCACATTTTTTTTTAAATTTCTAAGAACTCACATGATTCAAACATTGAAGAGAGCTACAAAGATGTAGCTCCCCTCTCTCACTCTGTGCCTATCCATCCTATCTTCCCTATTGTCCCCTAGAGATAAGCATTTGTGTCAGTTTATGACTCTTCCTGAGTGACTGTGATAGTACAAACATGGACCCTTCTAAAAATGACTTTTATTTGTTTATTTGCAAGCAGAGCGCAAAGGAGGGGGATAGAGAGAGAGAGAGAGACATTGAAAATTGGCATGCCAGGGCCTCCAGGTACTGCATACAAACTCAGGATGCATGTGCCTCTTTGTGCATCTGGCTTATGTGGATACTAGGGAATGGAGCCTAGGTTATTAGGCTTTGCAGGCAAGAATGTTATCTACTGAGCCATCTCATAATCCCAGTTGACCCCCCCCTCCTTAAAAGTTTTTATTGACAACTTCCATAATTACAGGCAATAAGCCGTGATGATTCCCTCCTCTCCCTCCCCTACTTTCCCCTTCACAAATCCACTCTCCATCATATCCCCTCCCTCTCTCCATTGGTCTTTCTTTTATTTTGATGTTATCATCTTTTCCTCCTATTATAAGGATCTTGTGAAGGTATTGCCAGGCATTGTGAGGTCATGGATATTGAGGCTAGTTTGTGTCTGAACCAGTGCATTGTAAGCAGTCCTACCCTTCCTTTGGTTCTGACGTTATTTCTACCACCTCTTAGTCAATGATCCCTGAGCCTTGGAAGATATGGTAGAGATATTTCAGTGCTAAATACTCTTGTCAGGATCATCCCAGTGGTCACCACCATCTGAAAAGGGAAGTTTCTCTAACCCAAAGTGAAAGTAGCATTAATATATGGGTATGAACATTAAGTAAAGTGCTTACAGGGCAGTTTGGTGAGCACAGTATATTCATTTAGCCAGCCAAGAGCAGGCATTATACTCCTTGGGCTCATGACCTCCACCTCCCCTACCATAGGCTTTTGATTAGATTTCAGTACCAGGCATGTATTCTGTCCTGTGGAGTGGGCCTCCAGTACAATTACCAGTTGGTTTTGCCCATAACACATATGCCACTATTGCACCTGTGAGGTCATTTGGCCTGCCTGGCCAAACTTGCCACAGTGCCCACTGTTTTCACCACTGATGACTTCTGTCTCCCAGAGGGCTGCATGCAGTGCAACTTTTTCTAGCTTTCAGTTGGCTGTTCTACAGGGAGGAGGTCTTCAGCGTAGCTCCAGCTTGATTTCTCAGTGACCTTGCAACCCAGGCATTTGGAATCTTCACCAATAGGGATTTACCATCTGTTTCAGATGGGAAACCTGTTGTCAATGGCCTGTAATGTTTTGAGGGCCTCAGGGACCCCATGGTCCAACAACTCACTGGAAGGTATCCCATCCATGGCACTGAACTTTTTCTATTAACAGTCTATGACTCTGGGTCTGTTGTTATTCAAAAAAGTAGATTTCCATATAGCTTATTCACAACATCTAAAATTTTGATTAACCCTCCTCCACCTTTCTCATGACCTCACTTATGCCATTGTACCACCCAGTAATCTGTTCATCTATTTACATATATACAGTACCATCCCCTTAAGTCCTCCCCTCTCCTCCCTCTCTTATAGCCCTATCCTAGCTGACTGGCCTCTGCTACTATTTTTTATTCCAACTCATATAAAAGTCCAAAAATTTGTAGCTAGGATCCACATATGAGAGAGAACATGCAGCACGTGGGTTACCTCACTAAGTATGATCCTTTCCAAATCCATCCATTCCCCTGCTAATTTCACAATTTCATTTTTCTTTACCACTGACTAGAACTCCATTGTACAAATGTACCAAATATTTATTATCCACTCATCAGTTGAGGGACATCTAGACAGGTTCCATTTTCTAGCTGCTGTGAATAGAGCAACAATGAACATGGTTGAGCAAATATCTGTCAGGAAGTGAGAAGAGTCCTCTGGATATTTGTCTAAGAGTGCTATAGCTGGATCATATGGCAAATCTATTTTTAGCTGTCTCAAAAGCCTCCACACTGATTTCCACAATTTCTGGACCAGATTACATTCCCACCAATAGTGTGGAAGTGTTACCATTTTTCCACATTCTTGCCAACATTTATTGTCATTTGTTTTCTTGATGACAGCTATTCTGACAGGAGTGAGATGGTATCTCAAAGTAGTTACAGTTTTTCCCTGAGGGTCAATCAAATCTTTATAACATACATAAGCTAGAAAATGACAATGCAAACAATATTGTAACTTGATTTATATATCCAAATATACTACTTTATTCTGTGTGTGTTTTGAGGTATGGTATCACTCTAGCCCAGGATGACCTGGAATTCACTATGTAGTCTCAGGGTGGCCTTGAACTCATGGTAATTCTTTCCCTTTCTGCCTCTCAAATGCTGTGATTAAAGGTGTGCGCCACCACACTTAGCTTAATTCTTTTTTTTTCTAACATTTTTAACAATTCATTTGCAAGCAGAGAGAGATAGAAGATAGAGAATGGGCTTACTAGAGCCTCCAGCCCCTCAAAATAACCCCAAACACATGCACCACCTTGTGCTTCCGGCTTTAAGTGGGTACTGGGGAACCAAACCTGTGTCCTTTGGCTTTCAAGACAAGTAATTTAACCAGTAAACCAGCTCTGAAACCACTGGCTTAATTTCTATTTTATCTGCTAATTCATAATTAAAATATATATGTAATATGGATTACATAATATCCAGGGAACAAAGCTTACATTGTTTGCAAGAACTATTACTTGTTAAGGCTTTGAGAGTGGGTCTTAAGAGGCTCATGTAACAAGATGTCATGTCTCTCTTAAATGCCAGAATCCAGGGAAATGTAGAGAATGTGCTGGATGGTAATGAAGAAGTCACAATAAATTACTATGTGCCTGCACTTGTCAGTACTCACCGGCAAGGGTGTAAGGGTTAGGGTGGGGTTTTACACAGGGTAAAAGTTACAGTTAGGGTTGGGTTAGGAATGGGTGTTGGGGTTGGGGTTGTTGGGGTTGGAGTTAGGGCTTTGGGTTAGGGTTAGAAGTTTGGAGTTAGGGCTTGGATTACAGGGTAGGGTTAGCGGTATGGGTTAGGGTTAGGGGTTAGGGGTTAGGGTTTAGGATAAGGGTTTAGGGTTTAGCAGTTAGGGTAAGGTTTAGGGGATAGGGGTTAGAGTTAGGGGTTAGGGTTAGGGTTTAGGATTAGTGTTTAGGGTTTACGGGTTAGGGTTTAGGGTTTAGGGGTTAGGGTAAGGTTTAGGGGTTAGGGTTAGGGGTTGGGGTTTAGGGGTTAGGGGTTAGGGGTTATGGTTAGGGTTGTTATGGTTAGGTGTTAGGGGTTAGGGTTAGGGAGAGGGGTGAGGATTAGGGTTAGGGACAGGGGTTAGGGGTCAGGGTCAGGGTCAGTCCAAGGGTCAGCATCAGGTTCATCTTTGTGGATTGGATAAATCTGAGCCTTTTTTTTGAAGAGAGAAGATTCTATAACCTAGGGTGAGAGCTTCGCTCTCACCCTAGGTTAGAGAATCAGGAGGTTTTAGGTCCAAAAAATGCAACAAAGACACAGGGAATCCCTGTGTGCTAGGGAAAGGAGGTGCCTGACACACATGTGACTTAAGAGGTCACATCCGCATGGGACATGCAGAGCTTACAGGTGAAGTGAGACACTACCTATGAGTCCTGAGCCCCTTTCTAGCAGGAGGACTGATGTCTGTTTGAGGCAGTAGACACACAGGAGTCTCCCAAGTGCGAAAGGGTGAAGAAAATATGAGTAACGTAAAACCCATGTGCAAGTATGGACATTCTTTATGCCGTTATAGGCCCAGGGCAAAATTGCTGAAGCCAGGCCAGAAAGAATTAGGAGTGTCAGGATCAAAACTTGTCTTCTGAGGGACTGTGTACACATTCGCAGGCTCTTGAGAACCATCGTGACCCAACAATGGATGCAGGTGGAATGAAGGACCAGAAGGGTAAGTATTGGAAAATCGTGGACGTACCCCTCGTTCATTGAGTAACATTCACAGATATCAAGGAGAATACGGTAAGTACGTAACACAGGGTCCACTGGGAATGCAGTTAGAATTTGTTGTGGCTTTACTTGCTCCTCACAATCATGAGAAATGTCCATGCGACATGGAAGAAGAAGAGCAGGCATGACTATGCTTTATGGTGACATTGTAGACGACACTGCAGCCAGCATCTTCAGTTTTCCAAACAGGTTCTTGTATATCACACTGGAATGATATCTTTACTTGCCAGAAAATGATAGCAATGTCTTTGGGTCAAATGGAAGTCATATACATATTTCATTCTAGGGTATCCCTGTTGAAGGACAAACATTTAGGCCTGTTTGTAACTTTGGACCCATCTTGCAGCGTTTTCATCTGATCTCTGATTTTCAATGATCAGAGCAGTTGAGTATCATAAACACAGGGAGCTTGAAGTCATGGCAGGCACCTTTACTGGCAGCAGAGATAAGAGGATGAGCATGACATTGCAGCCACCCTGGGGCTACCTTCTGAATTCCAGGTCAACCGGTACTAGAATTCAAGCCTGGCTGGAAAAAGAAAGGGAAAAGGAAAAAAGCTGTGGGAGGCATGGGTACTGGGAAATACCTTAGCGGTTAGAGCCTTTGAGTCTGAAGCCAAAGGCCTCCTGTTCGAATTCCAGGGACGGACGCAAGCGGGATGCACGCAAGCCCGAAGCACAAGGGGGCGCTCATGTGGGCTAGGGCACCTGATGTGCCCGTTCCCTGTATCTGTCCCTTTCTCTTCTCTATCTCTCTCTTTCTTTCTCATATTTAAAGAAGTAAAATACTTTCTTTTTGCCTTGGGTGGGTGGGGGGGTGGGGGATGAAAATGTGCTCAACACAGGTTTCTGAAGAGAGAGGGCCTCCTTGGCCAGCACCTGTCATGTGTACTTAGGAATTTTATTCTGATAGAAGGTAAGCAAATCAATTCCTATTCAAAACAAGTCAAGAAGGAATTAAAGAACCTATGTGAGTGGCATTCAACACAGAAGCAAGAGTCCTACCGCCTCTGTCATTGGGTGGAAAGAAAACACCACTCCTTAGAAGTCCTGGAGTTGTCAGCCTCTTTCTCAAGAAACCTGGACCAGCATACATGCACGTTACAGAAAGCTGACACCTCATCATCACGAGTGACAAGGGTAAGCGAGCAGTCCACGGATGTGGACTCAGATGTTCTCGACGATTTTCAAATCTCTGAATGTTTGATATGTGATGCAGGTTCTCCTAGTCTATCAGCTGGCTTGGCACTGGTGGAGGCCCTCCTCCTTCAGTCAATTAAAGGATACTTTCTGGAGCTTGTCCGTCATGTGTCCACTGCGAGTGCCCACAGGCAGGCCTCGGGGCTACGGGGTGCGGAACACCAGGCTTCTGTTGCTCGCCTACCTGGCTTACCTGGCGCTGGGCACCAGGGTGTTCTGGGCGCTGGAGGCCAGTCCACTCTGCGTGCCAGCCGCAGCCTTCAGCGCGACAAGTGGGAACTCCTGCAGAACTTCACGTGTCTGGACGGCCCTGCGCTGGACCTGCTGATCTGGGTCAGGCGATGGAGGGGTGGGCAAGGGGGCACACGGGGGTGAAGGATGCCCTGTGGTCTGGGACCCGAAAGCGCCACCGCCCGGAGTGTTTAAACCCATAGAGAGGTAGAGAGGGACAGACACAGGGCACGACAGTGCTGCGTGTGGTTTGGGGTGAGAGGACCACGGACCTGTCTCTCTTGCTGCGCAGCCAAGGGCTGAGGCCACACAGCCCAGTAGAGGCCGCTTTCCTGGAGACCTGAGCACGTGACTTTCCTGGCCTTCCCAGCCAGGCTCCAGTCTCAGGATCTTCTCTCCAAGCCCTGTCTGCTCCACTCCCAGCTCACTTCCTTCCCCAGTTCTCCCAGGGGCTCCAGCCATGCTCAGGAATGACTTTTCCTCTGACTCCGTGGCATGCGCGTGCAACACGTGGAATTCTTCAAGGTCAAGAGCAAGCCGCTGGGCTCTTGGCCATGCTGCTCCACCCGCTCTACCATTGGCCCCCCTGTATCTGCACACGCCTGTAGTCCTGGGGGTGCCTCCCTCACTGTCCATACTGAATGCTGCGGCCAGGGACGTCTGCACATCTTCTCTTGTCCTCCTGGCCACATGACGCTGGGATGCAAGCCGGGTCCTCTTCATCACATCCTCGCAGGAGATCGCCCCTGGCAACCCTGCGAGCCACCCGCCGCCATGGCGCCTGCCTCCACTTTGCTTAGCGATCTAGGATGAGGCCTGTCACACTCCAGCCCCAGCGAGGGAGAGCCAGTCACGGTCTGGCTTCCAACTCCCTCTCAGTTTATTTCTTTTTTTAAAAAAAAAATTTAAATTGTATTTATTTATTTATTTATTTGAGACAGAGAGAGAAAAAAAATAGGCAGGGGGAGAGAGAGAATGGGCATGCCAGGGCCTCCAGTCACTGCAAACACACTCCAGATGCATGCACCCCTTGTGCATCTGGCTTACGTGGATCCTGGGGAATCGAACATGGGTCCTTTGGCTTTGTAGGCAAACACCTTAACCACTAAGCCATTTCCCCAGCCCCTCAGTTTCTTTCTTTTGTTTGTTTTGCCTTTGTTTTTCAAGGTAGGGTCACATTCTAGCCCAGACTGACCTGGAACTCAGTAGCTCCAGGCTGGCCTCAAACTCACAGAGATCCTGATACCTCTGCCTCCCAAGTGCTGGGACTAAAGATGTACACCACCTATCAATTTCTTTCTTTCTTTCTTTTTTGGGGGAGGGGGTTCAAGGTAGGGTCTCACTCTAGCCCAGGCTGACCTGGAATTTACTATGTCGTCTTTTGGGTGGCCTCAACCTCACGGCGATCCTCCTATCTCTGCCTTCCAAGTGCTGGGATTAAAGGCGTGCGCCACCATGCCCGGCACCTATCAGTTTCTTGATTCTTTGCCTTCGGACAGTCTTACCTTCAACCTCTGCTGCTGTTGTCCTATCTACCCAAATGGATTTCCATTTGAGAGGACCCTCAGGAAAAGACCTGATAAAAAGCCTCCTCCTCCGTGAAGCCTCCCACCCTGCCTCCATCTTTCCTGGCAGCCCAGCATGATGTCTCTAACAATGGGATGACAGCAACTGCCAACACTAGCCATGGCCAGGTGCTTTTCTAAGTCTCCATAGCAAATACCTCCTTCGGCCCTCACAGCAACTTATGAAATAAGCATCATTAGCATTCTCATTCCACAGATGAGGAAACTGAGGCATGGAGAAGTCAAGGGACTGGTCCAGGATGATGTACCTACATGGCCTCCTGAGTGCCCAAAGCAACATAGATGGTGCTATGTTGGAGTTAATGTAATCGAGCTCGGTCCCATTGAGACATGAGGTCATAGCTATTTCATTATCTAGCCCCCTTAAGTGTCACATGCCATGCCCAATCTAGTGTGTTCTGAAAGAGTCGGGCTGCACAGGACAGAAAGTGAGGTATGTGAGGCCTGTGAGGTATGACAGGACCCACTCTGACTTGGCTTTGGGGTGAGAAGGGGAAGGATTGTCCCTCTGATCCCTGTTCCTGATTGGGGGGTGTGAGGGAGAGCTGTTTAGTAGGATGGGGAGAGGCACCTTGCCATGAATAGACTGAGAGTCAAAAGTGAGGAGTTAGCCGGGCGTGGTGGCGCACGCCTTTAATCCCAGCACTCGGGAGGCAGAGGTAGGAGGATCACCGTGAGTTCGAGGCCACCCTGAGACTCCATAGTGAATTCCAGGTCAGCCTGGGCTAGAGTGAGACCCTACCTCAAAAAACCAAAAAAAAAAAAAAAATTGAGGAGTTGCCAGGTGTGGTGGTGCACGCCTTTAATCCCAGCACTCAGGAGGCAGAGGTAGGAGGATCGCCATGAGGTTGAGGCCACCCAAAAGACTACATAGTGAATTCCAGGTAAGCCTAGGCTAGCGTGAGACCTTACCTTGAAAAAAAAAAAACACAGAAGAAGAAGTTTATTAGGGTAACTTATAGGAGTACAAATAAGCATGGGTAACTGATTAAAAGGCATTCCTACAAAAGCCTGCCCCAGCACTGGTGATCATTCAGAAAAGCTGTGTCCCTGGAGCTTTCTGCACGCCTTGCAGGCAACTCCACCAAAGAGTGTCCTCTCCCCCAGCAATGGGGAGGTGTTGGGAGCTGCAGCTTCTCTGAGACCTTGGGGACTGCAGCTGGTCTTTGACCTCTTGACACAGAGGCAATTAACTTAGGGTCTTGTTGAAACAGGCACCGGGCATAGAGGCCTTATCGTACGGCCTTGGAGAAGTGGGCGCCAGACACAGAGGCATAAATTATTATACGACCCTGGTGAAGCTGACTTTAGGCACGTAGGCATTGCTGAAAGAAGTTTTCTTTTCTGTATATAAGCTTGTGTTTGACTGAATAAACCTGAGCCTTGATCAGAACCTGTCTTGGCTCCATTCCTTGTGTTCTTGTCTCAGATTCATTCCCACTCCCTCCTTCGAGGTCTGTTTCGACTTGTTCTGCAGGCCGGCACAGGGAGGGGCTTTGTGAGGAAATGCTTACACTGTACATGAGTGTGCGTGTGTGTGTGTGTGTGTGTGTGTGTGTGTGTGTGTGTAGACTGCAAAGATCCAGACCTTCACAGAGCCTGTGGGTTACTCCAGCCTGTCCCCCCTCAGGACATCATCCAAGCGTACAAAGACGGGGCCCACCTCCTGGGCAACACCACCAGCATGGGGCGCTGGGAGTTCGTTGGCTCCTTCTTCTTTTCTGTGTCTACCATCACCACCATCGGTAACGGTGGCGTAGGGGCTAGCTGGGGAGGCTGGGGAGGTGAACCTCTCCTTGAGGAGCAGTGGGGGACAGTGATATTTGGGAGGGATGTCTAGGACAACACACCTGCAAAGCAGTGGGCCCCACCTGCCCGTGAGCAGCAGCTCTGACCTTGGGACCCAGGACTTGTTTTCCACGTTTCAGTCGATGCCCCGGTGGGGGGGGGGTGGCAGATAGATGCATGTTGAAATTTGGGAAGTGCTGCTGTAGGAGACTTTGGTCTCACTCAGCCTTTGGGGGAGACAAGGTTCTCCTGATGATCAAGAGGGATGCCTCGGAGTGCTATTAAGTACCCTGGACTTTCTGGAAGGGCCCATCCAACATTGCCCTGAGATGGGGCAAGGAGGTGAGGGCAGGTTAGGAAGAAGGAAGTGGCAGGAATGTCGAGGAAAAGCTTTGGGACCTCTGTGCTCAACAGCAGGAAGGTGGCCATTCCACACAGCCCTTCCTCCAGCAGACGGGGCGCCCCATCCCAGAGGTCTCCCAGCTTCCTGGCACCCTCATTCTCCACTCAATATTCTCTAAACCCATTCCTCCCTCACACACTGGGGCACCTAGTGAGACCAGCCACCAACCTAGATGAGGACACCTGGAGGCTGTTGACAAATGCCTCGACCTCAGTAAGTTCCTGTATGACCCAGGATTCGCCACCAGGTGGCAGGCTCATACCACCCATGATTCGGGCTCCAGCCTGCAAGCTCCACCACCAGCCTCCCAGCTTGGTCCTTCCTAGGGAGGGCAAGGCCGGAGTGCCTGGGGGAGACTTTCTGTCTAGCTTTAAGCCAACCACTGCTTGCTTCTTCGAAGCTGATCTCAGGGTGGCTCCAGAGAGCTCGGGCGATCCGCGAGACAAGCATTAGTGTGAAGTACCCAGAAAGTCCCTGAGCCTCCAGAAGGACCAAACACCAGGGTGGCACAATCCTTCATCTTCAATTCCCAGGGGCTGGTGGGAAGTCTGGCTTATGGTGCGCACTCAACAATTGTTGCACGTCTAGGAAGTCTCCTAAATACGCGTTCAACCAGCAGGTACCTCGGTGCACACTCACCATGGGCTGAGCCTTTTTGAAGGGGTAACGGGGTGGAGGGTTGGATCTCTGAATCCCACACCTCCACACCCTCAGTGACTCAGGCCCACCGATTCAGAATTCCATCTCTATCTTGCCTTCCCGGTCTGGTCCTTGGTGCTCGGTTCTGATCTAAGCCATCTTGGCCAGCTCTGCCAGTGAGAAAGGCACAAGAAGGGGACCTACTCCAGCCCCATACAAAGTTCAGGAGATGCCCGAGGTCTCCATCAAGATCACATTTTGCCCTTGTCCTTGTTCTCCAAGGAGAGGTCGGATACTGGTATTACAATGAGGAAACTGAGGCACAGAATTGTCTGACTTCCCCAGGGTCAGGGGAGACCTGAAGTGGGAAGCTATCTCACTCTCCCTGATCCCGCCGAGCCCTGGGGAGCTGATAAAATAGGGGGAGCCTTCCATACAGGCTGCACAGTAGGGTTGCTTGGGATTCTGTGGTCCTGGATCCACATGCACGGGCTGGGGAGGGTAAGGAAGGGAAGGGACGGCCCACCTACAACTCTGGCAGTGGGTCCTCCCAGGGTCTCAGGGTCTATGGGCACTGAGGGACTTCCCACCCATGCCCACCCCAAGGTTCATCCAAGCTCCCTAGAGCCTGCAGCTCCACTTCTAAGAAGTAGTGGCTGGCCTAAAAGCTAGACAGCGATGCCTCCAAGAACTCTCGCCCTGCCCTCTCTAGGGAGGACAAGGACAAGAGACTGATGATGGAGCCAGAGGCCGGAACCTGAGTCGCCAGCGGGCAGGGTGGCTGCCTTCCAGCCACCCTGTTACTAGGGACAGGTCACTTTATAAGAACTGTGATTCTCCAAGGCCCAGAACAACAGGCTGGGACAGGTGCTCAAGTCCTTTCTGGGTCAGTAGGACAAGCCTGAGCTCAGAAATCCCTGATCACCTGTGAACTCTACCCCTACTGTCTTGTTGGCATGTCCATCTATCCCCCATGCACTCAGTAAATAAATTGATTGCCCAGTGTAGGTAGCCCCAGGTTCTGGGTGCTGAGAACCCAATGCTGACCAGGACTAGCAAGTCCCTGTCCTGGGGGGGGGGGCTGACATGCTACATGAGGGACACAGTAGAAAACAGATGCATAGTACTGGAGGTGCAGGTGCTTAGACAACAGGAACTCTAATTTGGAGTGGCCTCATAGAAATGGGGAGCTAGGTGTTCATTGAAGGACATGCTGATACAGTAATGATGAAGCAGAGCACCCCCCCCCAAAAAAAGAAGGGAGAGGGCTGTATAGATACTGAGGAAAGAACTTTCTAAATACAAAGGCCCTGTTGCAGTTACTGTCTTGTTGCTGGGACAAAACACCTGATCAAAAACAGCTGATGGGCCGGGCATGGTGGCGCACGCCCTTAATCCCAGCACTTGGGGTGCAGAGAGGTAGGAGGATCACTGTGAGTTCAAGGCCAGCCTGAGACTCCATAATGAATTCCAGAACAGCCTGGGCTAGAGCAAGACCCTACCTTGAAAAAAATAAAACAAATAAACAATTTTTTTAAAAAAAACAGCTCATGGGAGGAAAGGGTTTTTTCAGGCTTTCAGTGACTAGGGGAAACTTTGTCATGTCGGGGAAAGCATGGCACGAACAGAAGCTGTCACATGTCTGGAGGGGGGTGGTTCGGGGCTTGGAGCTAGGCTGAGAAACCTCAAGGTCTGCCCCTAGTGGCACGCCTCCTCCAGCAAGGCTCCACCTCCCAAATGGCCACCAGCTGGGGCTTGCAGTCAGGGTTCGAGGGTTCATCAGAAATACGTGAGGCTGTGGGGGACATTTCACATCCACCCACCGTAGGCCCTGAGCTCAAGAGTGTGACTGGTGTGTCTGGGGAGTACTATGCAGATTGAGGTGTCTGGGGAGAGTTGGAAACTGGGTCTTCATGTAGAGAGAGTGGGAGAGAGAGCCCCAAGGACGGCAATCTCAGAGGGCCCTGGAGCCCCTTGAAGGACGTTCAGGGCCCCTCACCAAGTTAAGAGGTGATGGATGACATGATGGGGCCGGAGGTGACTCAGCTGGGACTGTGGCCACCCAGAGGTCGCCAGGCAGATGAAGACTCCATTGATGTCCACCGATCTTGCTGACCAGAGGGATGACTGTGTGTCAGGAGAGGGCGGGGGTCTTCCCAGAGCTGGAAGCTCCCCCAGAGACGTGAATAGGAAGGACTGGAGGCCAGAGCCTTGGGACTTGAAGGACCCACAGCTGGAGTAGAGGGGGTAGAAGGGGGTTGGGGGAGTGGAAGCCCAGAGGCCAACAGGAAGAGAGGGAATCCAAAAAAGACCAAGAGGGCAGGGGACAGGGGGGGGGGTTCCTGAGGAAGAGACTGCTAGCTCTTGGCCCCTGTACAAAGATGTTAACAATCCATCATTCGCCCGCCCATCGCTCAGCCAGCGGGGGCTCGCTCAGCTGCGTTCCCACCTCCAGCAGGTCCCCATTGCCTCGCGACAGCTGTATGTCAGCACCCTGTTTTACAGCTGAGGAAACAGACGCCGGGGAGTCCCCAAGGCCTCCTGCCTGCAATGAGAAGGTGCTGGGGTGAGGCAGGGGAAAAATGGAACCCCTCCCCTTATGCAAAGGCCCAGCTCTGGCCTCCCTCTTCCCGTCACAGGAGGACCCCCGTGCCCGCTGCACAGGTAAATGCACTGAGAGCTAGATACCCACCAGCTGCTGGCATCTAGAGATCATACAGAGCGAAGGCCAGGAAGGGGTGATGGGAAGATGGGTCTCCCCTAAGTATCTCTCCCTCCCGCCCGCCTCAGGTTACAGCAACCTGAGCCCCCAAACCATGGCAGCCCGTCTCTTCTGCATCTTCTTTGCTCTCGTGGGGATCCCTCTGAACCTTGTGGTACTCAACTGGCTGGGCCACCTCATGCAGCGTGGGGTACACGGCTGCGCCCACAGGCTGGGGGGGCAGCTGGCAGGTGAGGGGCGAGTCGCTTCCAGAAGGGAGGGACTACGGTGGGCATGGGATGCATGACCAGCAAGCGGGAGGGGGGGATGTCACCACAGCCCCTTTCTTCTGGAATGGGATCTCTGTCAGTAGAAGGGTGCTTACGGTGGGTCAAGGTGGGACCTGGCGGATAAGAGGTACCAAAGTTACTATGGGCTCACAGCAGGGGGGAGTCCAAAGCCAGTGGACCTGGGGCACCGCTTTCTTACTGCCTCCAGCTCAGTACCCCACCCCCCCGAGTATCTGTCCCACAGCTGCTGAGCTCCAAGCAGTGCCCCCCAGGTGGACTCCGTGCCCCCCCCCAGGACCCGGCGCGGGCGCGATGGCTGGCGGGCTCCGTGGCAGTGTCCTCAGGTCTCCTGCTCTTCCTGCTGCTGCCCCCGCTGCTCTTCTCACACGTCGAGGGCTGGACTTACATGGAGAGTTTTTACTTCGCCTTCATCACCCTCAGCACCGTGGGCTTCAGTGACTACGTGATCGGTGAGAGTCGTGGCCGTGGCCAGTGGCATGGGGGAGGCTGCCTGGGCACCCACAGTGGGTATCGGCTGGGTACCTCAAGCCAGGATGCGCAGGATGTGGCCTGAGTTGGTTGTGCCCTTTTGTTGTTGTTTTGTTTGGTTTTTTGAGGTAGGGTCTCAGTCTAGCCCAGGCTGACCTGGAATTCACTGTAGAGTCTCAGGGTGGCCTCGAACTCATGGCGATCTTCCTACCTCTGCCTCCCTAGTGCTGGGATTAAAGACGTGCGCCATCACGCCCGGCTGGCTGTGCCCTTTTTTGAGCTAAGGCCTCTCCTGTCCACGTGGCCATCGCAGAGCCTTGCAAGGACAAGCAGCCCCCAGCCTTCCTGCATCCATCACCTTCCAGTGCCCTATGGAACACATCAGCCAAGGGGGTCAGGGGGTCAGGGGACTCTTGCAACCCTTGTCTCCCCTTGTCCCCAGTGGGCGGCGGTGGGGGGGAACTATCCAAGCTTTGAGCTGATAAAGAGGGCCCAAACTAGGGTTCAATCAGTGGCCACTGCCCACCACAGACCACACATGCACCCCAGAGGCCCCCCTGGCCTTGAAGAAGACAGCAAAGGCAGAGGCCCACTAGGCGGCAGCAGAGCGACAGTTCCTGCAGCCTCGGGGGTGGCTGGCCCAGCCAATTTAGGTATGCCCTCTCTTGCTCACCCTTGAAGATTCAAACACCCAACAGGAGCCATAGCCACGGGGAACTCCACCACCACGCTGGCCTCGGGAGGGGCTCCACACTCTCCCACAGACCTGCAGCTTAGAGCGAGGATGAGGGCCACCCTATATTTCTTTGTGACAGCCCCCAGCCTGGAGATGAGGCTCTGCTAAGGTGACAAGCCACTCACTCAGCCAGCAGCCCAGAGTGTCACTCCCATCTTGCCAAGCCACCTGCCTGTGATTAACACGGCGACACACAAATCCTTATCTGTTTGGTCCTAAAATTCATGTTCTTCATAAAAAACAAAACTTCTCTTTAAAAATATTTCTATTTAAGCCGTGCATCGTGGCGCACACCTTTAATCCCAGCACTTGGGATGCAGAGGTAGGAGGATCGCCATGAGTTCAAGGCCACCCTGAGACTCCATAGTGAATTCCAGGTCAGCCTGAGATAGAGTGAGACCCTACCTCGAAAAACCAAATATGTATATACATATATATATGCATATATATATGTATATATTCTATTTATTTTTATTTGCAAGCAGAGAGAGACAGAGAGAAAGATAGAGAGAATGAGCACACCAGGGCCTCCAGCTGCTGCAAACGAACTCCAGATGTATGTGCCATTGTGCATCTGGCTTTACATGTGTACTGGGGAATCAAACCTTGGTTGTTAGGTTTCTCAGGCAAGCACTTTAATTGCTGAGTCATCTCTCCAGCCCCGTTTTCTCTTTTTTAATATTTTATTTATTTGAGAGAGAGAGAGAGAGGGAGAGAATGGGCGCACCAGGGCCTCCAGCCATTGCAAACCACCTCCGGATGCATGTGCCATCTTGTGCACCTGGTTTTATGTGGGTACTGGGGAATCGAACCTGGATCCTTTGGCTTTGCCAGCAAGCACCTTAACCGCTAAGCCATCTCTCCAGCCCAAATTCATGTTCTTTGTCTCCCATGGCCCTCTCTGGACCTCAATGTCCCTGTCTGTAAGGTGAAGGGTCTGGCTCAGTGGTCACTAAGAATCCACCACCACCATCTAGACTGTAGATGCAAGGTTCCATTCCCCGAGCCTCTCCTGGACCAGAAAGAGGGGTCTCATGTTGGGGCTTCCAACTGCCCCTGCGTGGTCTCCCTGATCTTGAATGCAAGGCCATGGCTTGGGAAGGAGTGGCTGGGCCATGTTCCCACCTCTACCCTCACAGCAGAACGATGTGACCACAGAGAGCTGGGGTCAGTAGCCTGGAGAGCCACGCCTGCTCTCAGCCCAGAGAATGATTCTTGGAGCTGTCTTCCCTTCTCTGTCTCCCTTGTCCAGACGGGACTGTTACATAAAGTTGCATAGGTGGGGCACTGCGCAACACTGCAGGGTCGCTGTCCACACCCGACATAATAAGGCTAAAATAAGGCACAGCACCCACGGAGTCATATGGCATCTATCCGTGTCCCCACCTCCCATCCCTTGACTCTTAGGACTGTTAAAAAATAAATTACCAGGTGTGGTGGCGCACACCTTTAATCCCAGCAGTTGGGAAGCAGAGGTAGGAGAATGTGAGTTTGAGGCCGCCCTGAGACTACATAGTGAATTTTTTGTTTTTATTTACGAGAGAGAGAGAGAGAGGGAGAGAGAGAGAGACAGAGAGAATGGACATGCCAGGGTCTCCTGTGGTTACAGACGAACTCCAGATGCATGTGCCACTTTGTGCATCTGGCTTTACATGGGTACTGGGGAATTGAATCCAGGTTGTCAGACTTTGCAAGGAAGTGCTTGTAACCACTGAGCTATCTCCCCAGCTAAGCCCCAGCGTCTCTGTCTCTCACTCAGGGCTGCTGCCACAGCAGCACGGAGCCGTGTCACGTCCCCTCTCCAGCAACCCAACCCACCCATACTCAGGGCCCCCGAGCCCACCCAGGAGTCCCTGTAGAACTTGCCAGCACCCTGAGGTCTGCTAGGGATAACTGGGTTCTTGGCTCTCTCTGGTGGGCACCTATGAACTTGACTCCCTCCACTCCACTGATGGGGATGTCTGCCCTCTGTGTACAAGCCCCGGGGCCTTCTGGAATTGGATCAGGGCAGCCTTCTAGACAAGAAAGCCCGTTTGCACCATGGTATCTGTCCCTAGGTGAGCCAAGGCCAAACAGGCCCAGAGCAACACCACACAGTAAAGGCCAGGGCCCTGGTCTCCTTCCAGAGACACCCCCCCCACCACACTCCAGCTGAGGAGAGGAATCAGGCAGGAAGAGGCACTAGAGTTTGCCCTTGGTACTTCCCCGGCCCCCCAAACAGGACCTGTCAATTCAATACGAGAGAGAGAGAGAGAGAGAGAGAGAGAGAGAGAGGTGAGGCTGCTAGACTAGCTGTCAGGATCCCCAGGTTTAGCTGGCCTTAAGTCTTTGACCTCTTGCTCTCCCCAACCCTCATGTCCAGAAGTACTCCCACAGTCGCAGACAAACTGGGGCAGAGGAGGTGGCCCAGGGGAAGGCCACCGATTGGCTAGCTCTTTGCAGCCGTCTGCTGCCCAGCGGATGCGCAGAGTGGCTGGAAGCCTGAAGTCCAAACCTGCCCAGATAGAAGTGGGGCATGGTGGTGCGTGCCTGGAATCCCAACACTCCAGAGGTGGAGACAGGAAGATCAGGAATTCAAGGTCAGCCTCGCCTACAGGAGACTATGTCTCAATAAACAAACAGAAAAAAAAAGAAGGGGCGTTGGAGTGATGGCTCAGCTGTGAAGGCATTTACCTACAAAGCCTAACAACCCAGGTTCCATTCTCCAGTACCCACATGAAGCCAGATGTATCTGGAGTTCATTTGCAGTGGCAGGAGGCCCTGGTGTGCCCATTCTCTCTCTCTCATAAATAAATAAAATATTTTTAAATGGATGATATGGGCTGGAGAGATTGCTCAATGGTTAAGGCACTTACCTGTGAAGCCTAAGGACCCAGGTTTGATTCCCCAGTACCCACAGAAGCCAGATATACATGGTGGCACATGCATCTGGAGTTTGTTTGCAGTGGCTAGAAGCCCTGGCATGTCCATTCCCCCCCCCCCACTTTCTCGCTCACTCTCATAAATAAATAAATAATTTTTAAAAATAAAACCGGGCGTGGTGGCACACGCCTTTAATCCCAGCACTCAGGAAGCAGAGGTAGGAGGATCACCGTGAGTTCAAGGCCACCCTGAGACTACATAGTGCATTCCAGGTCAGCCTGGACTAGAGTGAAACTCTACCTTCAAAAAAAAAATAATAGTAATAAAAATTTTTTAAATAGATTATACGTTAAAAAGAACCGAGAGGGCTGGGGAGATGGCTCAGTGGGTAAGAGCACTTGCTATCCAAGCGTGAGGACCTGCATTGGATCCCCAGCACCCACGTAAAAAGGCAGGAATGAGGGAGCTGGGAATGGAAGCACTGCAGGAGGTGGACTCCCTGACCAGCCAGTCTAGCCAAAAACAGGCCAATGTAGGTTCTCCATCTCAGGGAAATAAAACCAAAGAATGAGGACACCTGATGTCTTCCTCTGACCTCTGCACACATGCATGCGAGGCGCGTGCATCTGCACACACGTGCGTATACTATGCAGGCATGCACACAGTCCACTTGCATATATGATGCATCACACACACACAGGAGAGAAAGGAAAGAGGAAGGAGGAAGGGAGAAGAAGGAGGGAGAAAGGGAGGAAAGGAGACAAGGAAGAAAGGAAGGGAGAAAGAAAGAAATGAAGGAAGAAAGAAAGAAAGAAAGAAAGAAAGAAAGAAAGAAAGAAAGAAAGCCAATGGAAAGGAGAGAGGGTTCTTTTGCACAAGAAGTGAGGGAAGGAACAGAAAGGCTGCGGGCCAACTTGTTTTCTGCAAAGGACCAGCACCCTATGTTCATGGAAAGCCTCAAATGCAGTCACCAAAGACCTGCAGGGGAAGAGTGTCCTGGGATCAGCCCCCTGAGGGGCTGGCTCTGTGACCCCAGGCAAATCCTTCAGCTGCCCTCCACAACGGACCCAGAGATAATGTCTCCCATGACAGATGACTAAACATGCACAGAACTTCATGTGCGACCAAGGGTCAGCTCAGAGTTGGTCATGCGCATGCCTCGGCTGTCCCAGACAGGCCCCTGGGACCAGAGTGGGCGGAGCGGACACTCTGCTGGCCAGTGGTTGACGTGGCCCCTCCGTTGACTTTTCCTTGGCTGGCCCAGGCAGCTGGGCTTGAACAAGTGGTGACGTAGGGCAAACTTAGGCTCTGCCCTTGGGAGGGTCTCAGGCTGATAGCATCGCATGGCCAGCCAGGGCGAAAAGTCCCTGACGTTCATGACTCACAGGGGAACTTCGAGGCAGAGACAAGCGAGTGGGGGCCAAGTGTGTGACTGGCCATGGCTGCTCCCTGGATGTGCCCTGAAGCCAGCCCTTCCTCCAGCACTGCTTGTCACGCTGCGTGGCTTCCACGAGACCCACACACTCAGCCAACTTGTCCTCTCTGCATGGGTCCCTTGAAAGGATCTATTTTCTTTTTATTTACAGAGCAGAGAGAGAGAGGAGGGGCAGGGAGAGTGAGTATGGGCACTCCAGGGTCTTTTGCCGCTGCAAATGAACTCCGGATGCATATGCCATTTTGTGCATCTGGCTTTAAGTGGGGACTGGGCGATCAAACCCAGTTCAGCAGGCTTTGCAAGCAATGCCTTTAACATTGAGCCAGCTCCCCCAGCCTGAAAATATCTTATGTTTTGTTTTGTTTTGTTATTGAGACATGGGTTCCACACCATCCTCCAACTCCTTAACTTGAATTCCTGATCCTCCTGCTTCTACCTTCTGAGTTCTGGGATTACAGGCCTACACCACCGTTTATGGTCATAGCCCTCTGCGAGGACCAGATGTGGGGGCACAGGCCTATAAGCCCAGGAATTTGGGAGGCTGAGGATGGAGAATGGTGAGTTCCAGGCCTGTCTGAGCTACACAGTACATTCAAGGCTGGGCTGGGCAGCTTCTCAAGACCTTGACTCAAAAGGAAAAAAACTGAGGCTGGAGAGATGGCTTAGCGGTTAAGCGCTTGCCTGTGAAGCCTAAAGTACCCCAGTTCGAGGCTCCATTCCCCAGGACCCACGTAAGCCAGAGACACAAGGTGGTACACGCATGTGGAGTTCGTTTGCAGTGGCTGGAGGCCCTGGCACGCCCATTCTCTCTCTCTCTCTGCCTCTTTCTCTCTCTGTCTCAAATAAATAAATAAAAATAAACAAAAATTAAAAAAAGAAAGTGTAATTAAAAGAAAGAAAATTAAGAGAGTTGCAGAGAGGGCTCAGCAATTAAGGAGCTTGCCTGCAAATCCTCATGACCTGAGTTTGATTCCTCAGGACTCACATAAAGCCAGATGCACAAAGTGGTGCATGAATCTGGAGTCCATTTGCAGTGGCTGGAGACCCTAGCGTGCCAATTCTCTCTCTCTCTCCTCTCTGTCTCTCTCTGCAAATAAATAGATAAAATTTTTATTATTTTTTTAAATGAAGAGAGCAGGGTGTGGTGGTGCATGCCTTTAATCCCACCAGAGGTAGGAGGATCACCGTGAGTTCAAGGCCACCCTGCATTTATATAGTAAATTCCAGGTCAGCCTGGGCTAAGGCAAGTCCTTACCTCTAAAAACCACAAAGAAAGAAAGAGAGAGAGAGAGAGAGAGAGAGAGAGAGAGAGAAAGGAAGGAAGGAGGGAAGGAAGAAAAGAGGAGAGGAGAAGAGAGGAGAGGAGAGAAGAGAAGAGAAGAGAAGAGAAGAGAAGAGAAGAGAAGAGAAGAGAAGAGAAGAGGGATGTAGTTCAGTGATAGATCCTATGAGCACAGAAGGAAGAAAAAGTCTCTGGTTTAGGAAGTGAGAAGAGACTTCCTTCAAGCCCTGTGTGGTCGTGACTAACCACTCTCCTCTGTGTATCAGTTTCACTACCTGTGAAACGGGAGGTGGCCCCAGGGCCTGTGTCTGTCTCTCTCTCCTCCACTCTCAAGGTCTCTAGCCCATACTAGGGTATCCATTTGCAAGAGGAGCCACACCACAGGAAGATGTGGCTCAGTGAAGTCAGAGGGCTGAAATTCCTCATCCCCAAAGCCCTAGGCTCCTTATCTCACCAGATCCCCACCCTGGGCTCCAGGCCCAGACCTCACTGTCCTGAAATTGGCCTGCTGACCTCCGCCCTCTCCAGTCCATCCACAGGGCGGTTCCCCCACCCACCCAGGCCTCTGTTCCAACCTTCTCCCCCCCGCCACACAGACACACAGGACTATGTCCCAGGTCTTCACTTGGCCAACCTCCTGGCTATGTAAAATCACCCCTCAGGCCAAAAAAAAAAAAAAAACCCTCATTCCAATCCCGAGGCTTCAGCCGGAGCCTGGAGCAGATGTTCAATCAGAACGGGTGCCTTCTTTCCCACAGTACTAACACATCATGAAAACCACACCATTCTGACCAATTCTCCATGCCACCCTCTGACCTACCTAGAACATAAGTTCTTCCTCTGCCCAGTATACCCTCTCCACAAATGCCACCCACCTGTTAGTCACTTCATCCCTGTCTTGGTTATTGGGACAGTTCTTTTTTTGTTTTGTTTTTTGAGAGAGAAAAAGAGAATTGGGCCACTAGGGCCTCCAGCCACTGCAATCAAACTCCAGACACATGTGCCACCTTGTGCTCATGCGTGACCTCACGGGCTTGCGTCACCTTCTGCGTCTGGCTTACGTGGGACCTGGAGAGTCGAACATGGGTCCTTAGGCTTTGCAGGCAAGCACCTTAACTGCTAAGCCATCTCTCCAGCCCTGACTTGGTTATTCGAATGACTGTTGTGACATCAATGATGTTTGTACACAAGACTCTATCTGCAATCTCAGATATCGCTGGGGAGTCAGGGAGCTTTGTTAGGTAGTTTAAGGTAACTGAGCCCCAAAAGTAAAGGCAGGAATGTCCTTGAAATTTCCACTTTGCTAAAGATCAAAGAATGATCTGCCGGGTGTGGTGGTGCATGTCTTTAATCCCAGCACTTGGGAGACAGAGGTAGGAGGATCGCTGTGAGTTCAAGGCCAGCTTGAGACTGCATAGAGAATTGCAGGTCAGCTAGGGATAGAGTGAAACCCTGCCTTGGAAAAAAGAAGAAGGAGAAGGAGAAGAAGAAGATGATGATGATGGAGAAGAAGAAGAAAACAATGAAAGAATGATCTGACTTCTTATCTCTTGACCAAAGGAGTTCCCTAGATCTTGGTGTTTCCATAAACAACCTGAACTCTTCCTGGGAAGGAGGTCCCCTTTCCTTGAATTTAAATCTAATGCTGACATTGTGGTTGGTCAAGTTCAGCCCCCAGAACTTGGAATCATGGCCAGACTCTTCCTGAGCCAGCCCCAAGCCCAGACCAATCACCCCTCACTCTGGCTCACCTGAGCTGGAAGGTCAAGACCCCTATAGTAAGATTATAGAAATCCTTACCAGGGGACAAACTCCTTGTTGGCTGCCTGACCATCACTCCTGAACCTCCTGACTCTGGTGAGTTTCCCCTCATCTTGGCCCAGCTTGGCTGAGACAAGGGGGAAAATAAAACCCCAGACCCCTACTCCCGCGTGGGCTCTCTGCCCCCCCACCCCCCCGCCGCCCCCATGGCAGGAGCTCTCGCCACTTTCCTTCCTTTCCTCGCTCTCTTTGCATGTTTCTTCCAGGCCCACCGCGTGGGTTGTCAGACCATGCGGGCGTATCTACTTTCCTTCACTTGATTTTATTCTTCCCTAAATAAATATCATAATTTAATAATTATCCTTCTCAGTTTGGTGTGCCCAATTCTTCAGTTAGATATAAACTTGAACCCAGGGTTTGGAGTTCAAGGATTCTCACTGGACTCCCCACAGATCCGATGTCAAGTGGATCCATCGCCCCTCTCCCTGAAGCCTCTGCTCACTTTTTAAAAATGTCATTCTTTATTTTTTTAAATATTTTATTTTTATTATTTAACAGAGAAAGGGGAGAGGGGGAGAGAGAGAGAATGGGTGTGCCAGGGCCTCCAGCCACTGCAAATGAATTCCAGACGTGTGCACCCTCTTGTGCATCTGGCTAACGTGGGTCCTGGGGAATCGAGCCTGGGTCCTTCAGCTTTGCAGGCAAGCGCCTTAACTGCTAAGCCATCTCTCAAGCCCATCATTCTTTATTTTTATTTATTTATTTGACAGAGGCAAAAGAGGCAGATAGAGAGAATGGGCTTGCCAGGGCCTCCAGCCATTGCAAATGAATGCCAGACACATGCACCAGCTTGTGTATCTGGCTAATGTGGGTGCTGGGAATCGAACTTTGGTCCTTTGGCTTTGCAGGCAAGCGCCTTAACTGCTAAGCCATCTCTGCAGCCCAAGCCTTTGGCTTTGTCGGGAGCTGTGCACCTTGCTTCGAGGAAGCTGTCTGCCTGAGTGGTCCCTCTCCCAGGGTAGTGGCTGGGCGGGGTGCTGATAACTGGTCTTTCCCTAACCCTTTCAGCTGCAAATAAGGATCCCCACTGTTGTGAGTCTCTGCGAGCCACGCCACCCTCAGAGCTGCCCAGCCACTGGACATGGCTTCTTTGCTCATTATGTCCCCTTTACGCATGCTGGGAAAGGGCCAGCTGCTTCCTGCAAGGTCCTGCCATGTCCACAGGCCCGGCTCTGCATTGACCTGGAGCTGGGGAGATGGAGGATCACGCAGGAGCTAACAGCCTCGCTGGCCCAGGAGTCACTCCAGCCCTCCCTCGGGGCAACAGCAAGACAGTGACAGCCCAGCCATTCCAGTTTCTGCCTCTACCTGGCTGGGCACGGGAGCAGGAGGGGGGAAAAGGCTTGCGGGACCCCTGACCTCATGCCAAGGAGAGACAAGGGCAGAGGCCAAGCCCCGGTTGGAACTCCTCCTCCACCAGCTTCAGAGCCGTCGAATCTGACTAGAACCTTTTCATCTGCCTCTGGCCACATCCGGGCTCAGCCACACATGTCCTTATTGCACAAAGGAAAGACCCAGAAGCTTAGAGCTCCGTCTGGCTTTCTATGACCAAAGTGAAGTGGGGTATGTTGTGCTGAGCTGGTGTCACTGCCTCCCTGGGTCCCCTCCCGGTCTTGTCCTCACTCTTGTGTAGCTTTGGGCCTGTCACCTCTCCTTGGCAAGATAGATGTGTCCCAGCTTTCCTGGAACGGTCCTAAGAAAGCACCATGACCAAGAACCCATCCCCCCTTAATTCTGGGAACAGTGGGATAATTGTCCCCCCAATGCCCCCACCACACACACACTCAAAGCTCCATTTTGGATTTATGCGTGACAGGGGTAGGTCTACAGGCAGGTCCTTGAAGGATGACCCTTTCCCAAGGACACACTGAAAGGGGTCATGAGGTCATGAAAATCAGCACTATACAAAGGGTGCGTAGAGAGGGCTGGAGAGATGGCTTAGCAGTTAAGGTGCTTGCCTGCAAATTCCCCAGTACCCAACATAAAGCCAGATACACAGTAGTAGTACAGGCACCTGGAGTTCATTTGCAGCAGCTGGAGGCCCTGGGACGCTCATTCTCTCCCTCCTCCCTCTCTCTCTTCCTCTCTCTCTCTCTTCCTCTCTCTCTCTCTCTTTCTCTGTCTCTCTTCTCTCTGTGTCTGTTTACAAATAAATAATAAAATTATAAAAAGTCCAATCAAATAAAATTGCTTCTTTCATTCAAAAAAAATTGCTGGGCATGGTGGCACACACCTTTAATCCCATCACTCAGGAGACAGAGGTAGGAGGAGCACTGTAAATTCGAGGCCAGCCTGAGATTACATGATGAATTCCAGGTCAGCCTGGGCTAGAGAAAGACCATGTGTCAAAAAATAACTAAATAAAAATAAGAAGCACCAGGTAGCTGGGTGTGATGGCCCATGCCTACAATCTCAACACTTGAGAGGTGGAGACAGGAAGATCCAGAGTTCAAGGTCATCCTCAGTTTCATAGCAAGTTTGAGGCCAGCCTGGGCTATACCAGAGCCTGTCATAGAGAAAGAGGAAAAAGGAGAAAAGAAAGGAGGGAGGAAGAGGAAAGGAAAATAGGAATGAAGGAGGGAAGAAAGGAAGGAAGGAAGGGAGAGAGGTATGTGTGTGTGTGTGTTCTTGAAGGGCTGGAGATGTGGCTCAGGGGTCAAGCTTACATATCACACACAAGGCTTCCATCCCCAGGACAGCAAAACCAAGCACTAAAACCACCCAGCAAAAATAAATAAATGAGCAATCAATGTCCATCACAGAGGGACAGACAGACCCAGAGGTCTAGAGAGTGCTCCATCCCACCCATGGCAGAGGTCAGGGCAGGCCAGGGAGGCTTCTGGGGAAGGAGGCCCTGGGGGTGTGAGGGCTGGTAAGGAGTGAGCCAAGGGCCAGGTGCCCTCAGCTGGCCAGAGGAGAGGAGGTCTCTCGAGAGGTTAATATGGAGCAGCGCAAATATTGTTTTGACTGCTCGTGGGATTGTGTTATTGTCCCCAGGGAGACACAAGTGTGATGTGTAGGTTCATTTCAGAGCAGAACCCAGGAGCAGAGTAGCAGCCTCTATCCTCACCTTTTCTGCTGGGGCACACACAGGCTTGTACAAACACACACACAAAGTCTCAAAAACAAAACAAAACAAAACACCCTAGCCACAGATGTCCAACCCACCAATGCTGAGGGTGTCCTGGAAGCACCTGACTGTTCCTAAGGCAAGAACAGTGTACTTCTGTGCCTGGGATATAAAAAGCCGTGTAAACGTATTTATTTGCTATTAATAGTCTGAGACTACAGAGTGAATTCTAGGTCCGCCTGGGCTACGGTGAGACCTTGCCTCAAAAATCAAAGTAAATAAATAAATAAAGCCTGACTAGTTTAATGGGCATGGACACTGAAGCCCTCCTGTCTGTATGTGGAGGCCAGCTCCCCAGCTCACGGGCTGAGTGACAGCAGGTGAGTCGTTTTAACCTCCCTGTGCCTCGGATTCTTCCCCCTCACATGTAACAGTAGCTCCTTCCCAGGTTGGAGAAGATGACTTATGGCCTGGAGAGATGGCTTAGTGGTTAAGCACTTGCCTGTGAAGCCCAAGGACCCTGGTTTGAGGCTTGATTCCCCAGTACCCACGTAAGCCAGATGCACAATGTGGTGCATGCATCTGGAGTTGGTTTGCAGTGGCTGGAGGCCCTGATGCGCCCATTCTCTCTCTCTCTCTCTCTCTCTCTCTCTCTCTCTGCCTCTTTCTCTCTCTGTCTGTCTCTCTCAAATAATAAAAAAAAATGAGTTAGAGCATATCAAGAGGAGCTCAGGGGCTGGGAAGATGGCTCAGTGCTTAAAGGCAATTGCTTGCAAAAGCCTGCCAGCCAGGACCCAATTTCCAAGCTCCCGCATAAGCCAGGCGCAAAATAGTGAGTTGGAGGCCAACCTGAAATACATGAGACCCTTCTTTTTTTTTTCATTTTATTTTATTTAAGTTTTATTTATTTAAGAGAGAGACAGAAAGAGGCAAAAGGGGGTAGAGGATGGGCACACCAGGGCCTCCAGCCACTGCAAATTAACTCCAGATGCATGTGTCACCATGTGCATTCTGGGTTATGTGGGATGAGACCCTGCTTCAAAAAAAAAAAAAAAAGAGGAATGGCTGGAGGGATGGCTTGGCAATTAAGGCACTTGTCAGCAAAGCCAAAGGACCCAGGTTCAATTCCCCAGGACCCATGTAAAGCCAGATGCACAAGGTGACGCATGCGTCTGGAGTTCATTTGCAGCGGCTCAGGGCCCTGGCATGCCTGTTTTTTTCTCTCTCTCTCTCTCTCTCTCTCTCTCTCTCTCTCCTCTATCTGCTTTGTTGGACCAGCAGAGAGCCATTTTCAGGTCTGCCTTGGAGCTGTCGCTGTCATACTGGGACACACATTGTATCCCATGGAGCCTTACTCAAACACAGACTGCTGGCCAGCTCCGAGTATCTGTACTTTGGGATAGTCTGCCTTTCCAGTAAGTTCTTTTGTGGATGCTGCCTGACCAGGAAGCTTGTTTGGAGATCAGCTGGCTTGGGAGGAGTCTGTACTGAGTCTTAAGCCAGCTGTGTGGCCCATTAGCCATCTCATGCTTCTCATGCTGGTTCTCAGGCTAGCTGGGCAGTTTCTATGAGGACAGAGAACTGTGGTCATTCTTGTTATCTTTCCATCAGGGGTGGGGTCTGGTGGTCTCTCTATTGTCTGCTCTTTCTCAGTCACATTCCCCCAACCGCTGGCTGTGCATGTGGCCTACGTCCCCCTGATGAGACTGCATGCATGGGTTGTATATGAGGCGGGTACCAGGTACTGGCTTGGCTACTGAAACATCCAAACTTGTAATGGGCCGGGCGTGGTGGTGCATGCCTTTAATCCTAGCACTCGGGAGGCAGAGGTAGGAGGATCGCCTGGAGTTCAAGTCCACCCTGAGACCCCATAGTGAATTCCAGGTCACCTGGGCTAGAGTGAGACCCTACCTCTAAACAAACAAACAAGTATTAAAAGCCCAATTTAGCCAGGTGTAGTGGTGCACGCCTTTAATCCCAGCATTCTGGAAGCAGAGGTAGGAGGATCGCTGTGAGTTCGAGGCCACCCTGAGACTCCATAGTGAATTCCAGGTCAGCCTGGGCTAGAGTGAAACCCTACCTCGAAAAAACAAAAAAACAAAAACCAAAATCATAATGACCTAATCAGTGAAGGCAAGTATTAATTTCTCATGTAATACTAAGGGTCTATTATAGGACTCCTGTGTCTCATTGCTCCACCATTCTCAATATAAGAGTTTAAAGGGCTGGAGAGATGACTCAGTAGTTGAGGCACATGCCTGTGAAGCCAAAGGAGCCGGGTTGATTCCCCAGCACTCATGTAAAGCCAGATGCACAAGGTGGCACATGTGTCTGGAGTTGGTTTGCAGTGGCTGGAGGCCCTGGCATGCCCAATCTCTCTATCTGCCTCTTTCTCTCTCTACCTCCCCATACATATATATGTATATATTTAATACTTTAAATCTGGGGCTTGGGAAATGGCTCAGTAGTTAAAGGTGCTTGCTTGCAGTGCCTGCTGGCCTGGGTTCAAATCCCTAGTACCCATGTAAAGACAGATGCACAAAGTGGCTCATGTGTCTGGAGTTGGTTTGCAACAGCAAGATGTCCTAGCATGCTTTTGTGCTTTCTTTCGCTCTCTCTCTCTCTCTGAAATAAATAAAAATATTAAAAAAGAAAAGAAAGTAGACGTCAGGCATGGTGGCACATGCCTTTAATCCCAGCACTTGGGTGGCAGAGGTTGGAGGATCACTGTGAGTTTGAGGCCAGCCTGAGACTACAGAGTGAATTCCAGGCCAGCCTGGGCTAGAGTGAGACCCTACCTCAAAATAAAAAAAAAGAAAGAAAGAAAGAAAAGAGGGATAAAGAGATGGCTTAGTGGTTAAGGAGCTTGCCTGCAAAGCAAAAGGAGCCAGGTTTGACTCCCCAGGACCCACGTTAACCAGATGCACAAGAGGGTGCATGCAGCTGGAGTTCATTTACAGTGGCTGGAGGCCCTGGCACATCCATTCTCTCTCTCTCTCTCTCTCTCTCTCTCTCTCTCTCTCTACCTGCCTACTTCTGTATCTCTCTCTATATATCAAATAAATTTAAAAAAATTTTTTAAAAGAAGAAAAAGAAAGAAAATGTGACACCAGGTTGACCATGCCTCTTCATAGCATCCCAGTGATTTCCAGTTGCTCTTAGCACAATGACCACAAGGTTCCCAACCCTCTCTTTTGTCTACCACCCATTACCTCTCAGCCCATCATCTTCTCAGCAGCTGTCACACCCTGCCTGTCTCTCTGGGGTGCTGTCCTAATCTCTGAACCTTGAGGCCTGGAGGCCTCTGATCTCCTCTCCACTCCTCACACTGTGGTTTCGGCTCCAGATGCCCTACTCAGAGGCCTTGCAGCAGCCAGGATCCCTCCAATACCTCCACAACCCTGAAACCTTCCTTCACGGACCTTCAGGCACATGTTAGTGATCATGTTCTTAACATGTGTATTTCCACTCAGTTCAACTCAACAAATGTTTATGGAGGAGTGAGTCCGCAGGATGCACCAGGCTCTCTTCCTCATAGTGACACCTCCTCCTGATCCCAGTGTCCAGCCCACCAGGCTCCTCAGCTACCACTGTTGTTTCCCCCTGTGAGCAGGAGCCATCCTGCCCAAGTCCCCACGGGTAGACAGTGACTGTGAAAGCAAAGAGTCACTGTCATTCCCCCTGGCACCCGTCTCCCTTCCTGGGTCTTTTATTTTTTATTTTTTTTTCTTTTCAAATGTTTTTTTAAACAACTTCCACAATTATAAAAAATATTCCATGGTAATACTCTCCCACCCCCACTTTCCCCTTTGAAACTCCACTCTCCATCATATCCCCTCCCCCTCTCAATCAGTCTCTCTTTTATTTTGATGTCATGATCTTTTCCTCCTCTTATGGTGGTCTTATGTAGGTAGTGTCAGGCACTGTGAGGTCATGGATATCCAGGCCATTTTGTGTCTGAGGGGAGCATGTTGTAAGGAGTTCTATCCTTCCTTTGGCTCTTACATTCTTTCCACTGCCTCTTCCGCAACAGACCCTGAGCCTTGGAAGGTGTGATAGAGATATTGCAATACTGAGCACTCCTGTCACTTCTTTCCAGCACCATGATGCCTTCTGAGTCATCCCAAGGTCATTTTTAATTTTTTTTATTGACAACTTCCATAATTGTAGACAATAACCCATAGTAATTCCCTCCGTCCCCCCACTTTCCCCTTTGAAACTCCATTCTCCATCATATCCCACCCCCTTTCAATCAGTCTCTCTTTTATTTTGATATCATCTTTTCCTCCTATTATGATGGCCTTGTGTAGGTAGTGTCAGGCACTGTGAGGCCATGGATATCCAGGCAATTTTGTGTCTGGAGGAGCAAGTTGTAAGGAGTCCTACCCTTCCTTTGGCTCTTACATTCTTTCCACCACCTCTTCTGCAATGGACCCTGAGTATTGGAAGGTGTGATAGAGATATTGCAGTGTTGAGCACTCCTGTGACTTCTTCTCAGCACCATAGTGCCTTCTGAGTCATCCCAAGGACACTACCATCTGAAAAGAGAAGATTCTCTAACCAAAAGTGAGAGTAGCATTAATATATGGGTATGAACATTACGATAAGTGCTTACTGGGCAGTTTGGTGAGCATAGTATATACATTTACCAGACAGCAGCAGACGTTACACCCCTAGGGCTCATGGCTACCCCTGTTGTAGGTTTTCAATATCAGGGGTGTGTTCCCTCCCACGGAGCAGCCCTCCAGTCTGATTAGAGAGTGGTTGGTTTTCCCCATAACAGATATGCCACTATTGCACCCATTGGCTCATTTACTCTCACTGGCCAAACTTAAGGCTTGCAGTGCCCACTGTTGAGTATCTCCATTGGTTATTTCTCTTTCTTTCTCCCATTGAACTTCAGCTTTTTCCAGCTTTCTGTCAGCTGATCTACATGGAGGAGGTTTTCAGCTCAGCTCCAGCAGGATTTCTCAGTGGCCTTGCAGCCCAAGTATGTGAAGTCTTCAGCAATAGGGTGTTACCATATATTCCTGGTCAGAAACCAAGAGCCTCGGCAATGGCCTGTAATGTTTTGGGGGCATCAGGGACCTCCCTGGCCAACAACTCACTGGAAAGTATCCCATCCCTGGCAACTGAAAAATTTCTACTAACATTCTATGGCTTCTGAGTGGTCCATTGTCCAAAAAACTAGGCTTCCATATGACTTATTTATACCCTTTTAGATTTTGATTAGCCCTCCCTCCACCTTTCCTTTACTCAGTCTCATCCCCTGACCTCACTTAGGCCTTTTCACCGCCATTAATCTGTTCTTCTACTTACATATATAGAATACTATCCTATTAAGTGCCCCCTCCCTCCCTTTCTGTTCTCTTTATATATCCCCTTTCTAGCTTACTGGCCTCTGCTAGTGAGTTTCATAGGCCAGCAGTCAGAGCAGCATGGGCAGTGTGTGAGCTGGGCGCCTGAAGACACACATGAGGCCCGGGGGCCAGGTCCTATTCCCCTTGGACTTGCGTACCCTGGCTTGTACAAGGACACAGCCTGCCAGTCTATCTTTGCATTCATATTTACCGATTCTGTGACCAAGAGCTTTGTAAGAAGTACATGGAACAGGGCGTGCGGCCATGTTACTCTTTATGTATCCATTCCCTCCTCACCACAAACTTGCAAATCATCTCTTCTTTCTCTCTGGTTTGAGGCTGAGGCATCATGGAGGACCAAGCCTGCTGAGGACACAGGCGTAGTTTCACGAGAGCAGACACATTGTTATGGCTTGGGATGAAAACGTCTTCCACGGGCTGGTGTGTTTGAACACTCCGTAGCTGGTGGTGCCGTGTGGATGTAGGGAACTTGAGGACAGGTTGGAGGGTTACAACCTGACCCCACTTCCTGCCTGAGCTCATCTACCAAGATGTGTACAAACCATGCCGCATTGTACTGTAGAGATGGCTCCCAAGTGCTGGGATTAAAGGCGTGCACCACCATGCCCAGCCTACCTTATTCTATTTTGATAAGTTTTATTTCTGCCCTCCTCCATTGTCCATATAAATCTGTAGATGAACTCAATTTTTTTTTTGTTTGTTTTTTTCGAGGCAGGGTCTCATTGTAGCCCAGGTTGACCTGGAACTTACTTTGTAGTTTCAGGCTGGCCTCGAACTTACAGTGATGCTCTTTTTTAAAAAAATTAAAATGTTTTTATTTTTACTTATTTGAGAGGTAGATACAGAATGGGCATGCCAGGGCCTCTAGCCACTGCAAAAGGGACACATGGACCATCCTGTGCATCTGGTGTGTCGTGGGGGTGCTGTCGGTGGGTCCCCGCGTTAGCGCCCGTGTGCGCGCGCGATGGCCTTTCCTCCCACCCGGTGGTCGCGGGTCCGTGAAGGAGGGGGTTTGGGCGTTGGGGGCTCCCGGGGGCTCCCGCCGTCCCCTCCCCCTCCCGCTCGCCTCCCGTGCCGCGGGGCTGCCGGCTGTCGTGCGCGCGGGCACGTGTGGTGCCGGGCCGCCTGGTCCCGGTCGTGGTCCACAGGGGATGCCGGCTCTCCCCTTCTCGGAGCGGGACCCGGGTCGTCGGGGTTCCGCGGATGGCCTCTGAGGCGTGGATGCGTTGCCCCGGCGGGTCGCTGGACGTCGGCGGTTGTCGCGTGAGGGTCGGCGTCGCGGGGTGGCGTCGGGTCTCCCCCGGTTGGTTCTCTCCACGGTCTTTGGTCCCCCCTTAAGGGGGGCCGGCTCGGCGTCGCAGGCGTGGTGGGACCGCACCTCGGTGTTGTGGGCGGTGTGATCCACCGCTTTACCTGTCGGCCCGGCCGCGTGGCTGGCCGTGGAGGGTCTTGCCGTGGGGTTTCCCTTCGCCCTCCGTGTCGCCCGGCCCCGGCCCGCCGTGTCGTCCCCCTCCCCGCCTGACACCAGGCCCTCCTCCCTGTCGCTCGACCGTACCGGCCGTGCCGCCGACCCGGGGTGTCTCCTGGGTCTTGCTGGCGCGCGCTCGTGGTTTTGTCACCGCGGGGCCGTTCTGGTCCGCCTGGCGGGCGGGAGAGACGTTTGGAGGGGCTCGGCCGTCCGCGACTGCGGCGGCACGCGGTGCGGGCCTCGGCTCCACTTGGGCGTCAGCCTGCGGTTGTGGAGGCACTGCTGAGGGGTTCTGCTCAGCCGGCTCCGTCCTTGGGGTCGCCTGGGCCCATCGCGGCGCAGAGGAGGTGCCGGTGGTGAGATACCCGCGCGTGTCCCGAGCGACGTCGGTCGTGTCGGCTCCGAGGGGCGCCTCCCTTCCCAGGCCCGCTGGCCGCCGGTTGCAGCCGGTCTGCAGCCCCGTCCTCTGGGCCTGTCCGCGTGCTTCCGGGTGCTCGG
Organism: Dipus sagitta; assembly: GCA_036346955.1. NCBI lineage: Eukaryota > Metazoa > Chordata > Mammalia > Rodentia > Dipodidae > Dipus > Dipus sagitta. Next base: position 20,460,929 of record CM070778.1, read on the forward strand.
CCTCCGACCCCGCAGAATGGGAGCCGCGTCCACCGCGTGCGTATCACGGCCGAGGGCCCGCTGCAGCCCCATCGCCCCGTGCCCGCCGTCCCACCGGTGGTCGGTCCCCTCGTTGCGGGCCCGCCTCTCCCGCCCCGCCTCTCCCCCCTCAGGGGCGCACGCCCCGGCGGGCGGCACTGCGGGACGCTGCGGTTGCCCATCCGCCCATGCCCGCCTCTTCCCCTTGGGGGGCGGCCCCAGCTCGTCCCGCGAGCTCCGAGCCCGGCGAAACCGCGGTCACCGGCCCGTGATCCCGTTCTCGGCCCGCCTGGCCCGGGGGTGTCGGTCCCTCTCCCGCGCACCCTCCTCTGTCTCCCTCGGGGCTCCCCGGCACCCGTGTGCGGCGTGTGGGGGATCTTCCACCGCGGGGGAGTTGGTGGTGGGAGCGCTTGGGAGAAAGGGCGTCGCGTGTGAGGCCCTGCGGGCCCTGGGTGTCGTGTGGTGTCCCCCGTGGCCGGCTCCTCACTCCGTTTCCAGACGCGGGACCTCCCACCCCCCCCGTCCCGTCGGCCGTCTTGCGCCCTCTCGTGCGCTCCTTCTTTCTTTGAAATGTCTGCCAGCTCCATAGCTTTTTGTGTGTTTTTGTTGTGGTTAACATCAAACTCACTATGTAGCCGGAAGCTAGCCTGGCACTCCAAGAGCTCAGAGCTGGGTGTGGTGACACATTCCTTTAATAGCAGCACTCAAGAGGGGCGCAGGGACATAGGAGGATCCCCAAGAGTTCCAGCCCAGCCCAGGCTAGAGGGATCGATATTCTGCCTTGGAAACAACGACAGCAGCAACAAGAAATGTGGAGGCTATCCTGAGCTAGAACGAGGTGTACCCGTTCGCTTCCTTCGGAGTCGTTCCTCAACCCTTCCTTCACTTTTTCTTTGTAGGATCTCACTCTATCCCAGGCTGACCTGGAATTCACTCTGCATTCTCACAAGGCCTCCAGGCACTGCACATACACTCCAGATATTTGAGATTTTGTGCACATGGGTAGGTACTGGCGGAATGGAACCTAGCTTTGCAGGCAAGCACCTTTCACCACGGAGCCATCTCTCCAACATTCCTGTTTCTTTTCTTTTTTTTTTCTTCCTGTTTCTTATAAAGGTCAATATTACTGTTTCCACAGTGAAAGATTTGTCATTCAAGAGAATTTGAATATGTGTTACTAGACCAAAGTTACCCACAGCTGGCTCAGAATCAGCTGTCTCTTCTTTTGGATACAAGAAAGCTTTTTGAGCCTGTTTTTTTTTTTTTTTTTTAGAAGGGAGGGAGGTGGAGAGGAGGGTGGCAGAGGTCAAAGAATGCCTGTGATGAGTTAGATGGCACCCTGTTAGTGAATTCCAAGTGAGCCTGACCTGGAGCAAGACCCTCCCTTCCTCCCTCCTTCCCTGGGGGGGGAGGGGAGTATAACTTGCCTAAGGTAGGGGGTTTTGATATTCAACGATGGTTGATACTGGACAGATTTCTGTGACAGAGAGTCTTCAAGTATGGTCGCCCTAGTGCTCCTCCATCCATTCTGTCCCATCTCCCCCAACTTTGGTCCCTGTAATCCCAATCCATCTGACTCCGTTTTGGTGCAATTCCACATGTAAACAGTACCACCATCCTTCCAGCAGGTGGCAGTCACCACCCATCCATGAGGCACAGACTTCTTGGGGGGGGGGTTGTGTGTTACTTTGTTTTTGTACATGCACCATGTGTTTATTTTTTATTTGCAAATGAGGTGGTGAGTGAGTGTGGGGGAATGGGTACACCTCGTTCTAGCTCAGGATAGCCTCCACATTTCTTGTTGCTGCTGTCGTTGTTTCCAAGGCAGAATATCGATCCCTCTAGCCTGGGCTGGGCTGGAACTCTTGGGGATCCTCCTATGTCCCTGCGCCCCTCTTGAGTGCTGCTATTAAAGGAATGTGTCACCACACCCAGCTCTGAGCTCTTGGAGTGCCAGGCTAGCTTCCGGCTACATAGTGAGTTTGATGTTAACCACAACAAAAACACACAAAAAGCTATGGAGCTGGCAGACATTTCAAAGAAAGAAAAATAAAACTCATAAAACTTTAAAATATGTTCTTTTTAGAACAAGACAGACCAACTCAAAATCCAAAAGCTCACCTGTGGAGGGAAGTGGTTTTGACCCTAGCTTTTCAAGGAAGCACCTTTATCATCTACGGAGTCCTTTCTCAACCCTTCCTTCAGTTTTTGTTTGTTTGTAGGATCTCACTCTAGCCCAGGCTGATCTGGAATTCACTCTGCGTTCTCAGGGTGGCCTCAAATTTATGGCGATCCTCCTTATCTCTGCCTCCCAAGTGCTGGGATTAAAGGAATGCACCACCATGTCTGGCACTTTTCCTTTTTTACTTACATGTGCATGTGTAGGCACCCTAGTATCTCTTGTCACCAGACATATACATAGTACGTTTTCTTTTAAATTTTATTTTTATTCAAGGGAGGGAGAGAGAGAGAGAGAGAGAGAGAATGGGCACAGCAGGGCCTCCAGGCACTGCATTGCACTCCATATGCATGCGTCATTTTGTGCACATGGTTGAATGTGGGTACTTGAAAATGGAACCTGGCTTTGCAGGCAAGCACCTTTCACCATGGAGCCATCTCCCCAGCCTTCCTCCTGTTTCTTTCTTTCTTTTTCATTTTTTCTATTTACATGTTCATGTTTTGACACCCTGGGATCTCTTGTCGCCAGATGCATACACTCCTTTTTCTTTCAATTTTTATTTTGAGAGAGAGAGAGAGAAAGAGAGAGAAGGAGAGGGAGAGAGAGTCGGGGGTGGGTGGGGAAGATGGGCACAAAATGACCTCCAGGCACTGCAAATGCACTGCAAATGCATGCACCATTTTGTACACATGGCTGTATTGTGGGTACTGGGAAATCGAACCTGGCTTTGCAGACAAGCACCTTTCACCACAGAGCCATTTCTCCATCCTTCCTCCTTCCCCCTACCCTTTTTCTTTTTTATTTACATGTGCATGTTTGGGCACCCTTGTGTTCTTTGTGTAGTCTCAGGATGGCCTCGAGCTCAGGACAGTCCTCCTAAATCTGGGCTCCTGAGTGCTGGGATTAAAGGCATGGGCCACCACGCGTGACTATTTATTTATTTATTTATTTATATTTAATTTACACGTGCATGTACGAACACCCTAGGATCAGTTCTTGCCAGACACATACATTTTCTTTTAAAATTTTTATTTATTTATTTATTTATTTGAGAGAGAGCGACCAGGGGGTGGGGGTGGGGGAATGGACACCATAGGATCTCCAGGCACTGCAAATTCACTCCAGATGCACGGATTATTTTGTACACATGGCTGTATTGTGGGTACTGGGAAATCGAACCCACCTTTGCAGGCCAGCACCTTTCACCATGGAGCCATTTCTCCAGCCTTCCTCCTCTCCCCGCCCTTTTTTCTTTTTCTAATTATATGTGCATGTATGGGCAACCTTGGATCTCTGCTTTTGCTCTAGTCCAATTCTTTGTGTAATCTCAGGGTGGCCTCAAACTCAGGACAATCCTCCTACCTCTGGGCTCCCTAGTGCTGGGATTAAAGGTATGCGCCACCACTCCCAACTCCTTTTTTTTTTTACATGTGAATGCAAGAGCACCCTAGGATCACTTCATGCCAGACACATACACTACTTTTTCTTTTAAATTTTATATTTGTTTATTTATTTAAGAGTGATGAGAGAGAAAGAGAGAGAGAGACCTTCAGGCACTGCAAATGCACTGCAAATGCACGCACCATTTTGTACACATGGCTGTATTGTGGTACTAGGAAATCGAACCCGGCTTTGCAGGCAAACACCTTTCACCACAGAGCCATCTCTCCAGCCTTCCTCCCTCCCCGCTTTTTCCTTTTTATTTACATGTCCATGTATGGGCACCCTTTGATCTCTGCCAGTGTTTTTTTTGTTTGTTTGTTTGTTTTTTTCGAGATAGGGTCTCACTCTAGTCCAGTCTGACCTGGAATTCACTGTGTAGTCTCAGGCTGGCCTCGAACTCTCCGCAATCCTCCTACCTCTGCCTCCTGAGTGCTGGGATTAAAGGCGTGCACCACCACACCCGACTCTGCCAATGTTTTTTGCACATTCTCCTGTTGCTATTGTCCACCTTATGTTGGTCAGGGGTGATGTCTACCCTCTGCTCATGCCATCATTTTCCCTGCCATCATGGAGCTACACCCTTGAGCCTGTAAGCCAAAATAAACCTCTCCCCCCGCCCCCCCCCCCCACAGGCTGCTCTGGTTGGGTGATTTCTATCAGCAATGCGATCCTGACTGCAACAACTTAAATCTAGCAGTAGGGAAAAAAAGTAAACTTAGAGAGAAACAAAGTTGAGAAATCAGGAAACATGAAAGTTTGTTATCGGAAAAACTTCCCAAATGTTCCATTTATTGCCAAAGACTCAGTATAACCAGAAATTAAAAATAGGCCGGGCGTGGTGGTACACGCCTTTAATCACAGCACATGGGAGGCAGAGGTAGGAGGATCGCCATGAGTTTGAGGCCACCCTGAGGCTACATAGCGAATTCCAGGTCAGTCTGGGCCAGAATGATACTCTACCTCAAAAAAAAAAAAAAAAAAAGGAGAGACATTGAGAGAGAGAGAGAGACCCCATCCTATGAATTACTGTACCTCAATGAATCA